>VYZT01030775.1:0-13764 GCA_013400735.1 Pomatostomus ruficeps | reverse complement strand
CTGGCCAGGAATAAAGCAATTCCCTGATTCTCTAAGATTAAAGTGTTGTTGGGGACTTTTTTGTTTTTCCCTCAGTTTTCAGTGACTCCCGGACCCCCCAGCCCAGCCCAGCCCTGCCCAACTTCAGGAGGAGCTAAACCAGAGAAAGGAGAAACTCTAAAATCCACCATCTTCCTCTGCAACAGAGAACATTTATTATCTAACATTATTAATTTCTTCTTTTTCTGTGCCTGCATGCACCTTGCCTGTTAAATAAAGAGGGTTTTTTTTTTTTCACTTTCCTCCAAGAAAATTCCTTTTGAACCTTGGCCTGGGGGAGAGGGGCTGAAATTCTGTCTTTTAGAGTCTTTTGGGAAGTTTCCCCCCAAATTTCTATCCTATTGCCCTTCGAGTGGTTGTGAGGAACCCCTGCGCTGCCGGATTTCCACCAAGAACCCCAAATTTTTACTTCTTTCCTTGTTCCCTGACATTTTTCCGGGTGGGATTTCAATTCCCGCCTCATGCTTCCCAAAGGGCTGCTGTTGATTCCCCACCTTTTCGGGGGAACCTGCCCCAATTAGGATTTCATCTCCTGTCTCTGTATTTTGAGAGAAATTTTGGGAGGACACTCCCGAAAAGGTGTCTCCTCTAAAAGGCAGAATTTCAGCCCTTCCCTCCTCACAGCCAAGGTTCGAAAAGAAAAATCTTCTTGGAGGGAAGTGAAAAAAACCTGTTTATTTAACGAGCAAGGTGCACGCAGGCACAAAGAAAGGAAATTAATGATGTTGGATAATAACTCTTCTGTGCTGTGGAGAAAGATGGGGGATTTTAGAGTCTCTCCTTTCTCTGGTTCAGCTCCTCCCAAAGGTTCGGGTCTGGCAGCTCCTGGCGAGGGTCCCATCACTGTCTCCCCCTGGGATGGGCTGATTTTCCAGATGGGAAAAAACCCCAAGCCGAACAGTCCAAAAAAACCCCCGAAAAACCTGCAATCCCAGCAAGAAGATAAAAAAACCCCTCTGTCCTGACTCACAGCCAGAAAGACTACTGGGGAAAGAAAAAAAAGTAAAAAAGAACCCAAAAAAACTTGCGCTTTATCTCAAAGAGATAAAACCAAACTGTGCCAGTGCTTTCTCTGGCTACTTCTACCAGCTCAAGGTTCCAGGAGCCATTCCTGGGCATGAGCGGAGGATGGGGAAATACAGAGCATAAAATCACCCCGGGACACACAGGTTCCCGTCTGGGGGAGCGGGACTGTCTGGAATATTTCCAAGAATGCGGGGAGAGCGGTCCTGGGTGAATGTTTGTACCCCAAGGGAGCCTGCTGAAGAAATCCTGCTGAAGAAATCCTGTGCACCCTCGTCAGGGGCTGGAACGGTTCACGCCTTAACCATCGTGAAATTTCGCTCATTATAACAAAAAACCGTATAAAGGAGGTGCCTGGGTTTTCCTACCTGGCCTGAGCTGTGTCAACCCATCAGATTCTGTGCTTTTTGGGAAGACCATCATCACCAAGAGCAGCTGGAGAGGATCAACGGAACATCGCTGGGATCCACGGAGTGGTGATGTTTTCCTTATTCTGTCTCTGTCACCGTCTTTCTGTCCCTGCCCTCCCCATTTTCTACTTCTTTCTCTTCTTTTCTCTCTCTCTCTCTCAGATTTACTATCAAATAAAACTCATATTATTGTCACTGGCACATGGTCTCATTTGCACCTTAATTAGGGCAGAGGCGTCTCTAAGAACTTTAATAACCGGATCGTGACACTTATTTGGCGTCACGGACAGGATTTAACGTTCTCTGACCCAAAGCGCCTTTCACACCAGTCCTGCCTCCTCTCCCAAAATTATTTCATTCTGTAAAAAATCTTAAAAATCCAGATGCTGCTTCTTGTAGGGGATGTGAGGATGGTTAAGATTTCTTCTGTAGGAATTCTCAACACACCTGGGCCGGCTTTCTCTGGGGGAAATTTGGGAGTTATGGATAATGGATTTGGGGGTTTAATTCCTTTGTCTGCGTGGGGTTTTGTGCGGAGCCAAAACGCTCCTGTTTGAAGGGGACCCACAGCACTAAAATGTGGAGCCTAAAAACTCCTGTTATGGGGTTTTTGTGAGGAACCAAAATGTCCTGTACAATCGGGGCCCCGTGCTTTTTGTGTGTTTTATTTTTATTACCTGCCTCTCTCTCTGTCCGCTCCAGGGATTTTAACTCCTTGCTGTCCCAGTTACCCAAGTTGGGCGCCCTTGCTGTGTTAATATCATAATTTTTGCTCCTGTATCTATTAAAAATGTCGTTAATTGACAACAGGGACCAGCTGGAATCACAATATCTGGGCAGCTGTTATCTATCTGAGGGTAACCGAGAGCTTCACCCTGCTGAGGTTTTATTGATGCCGCTCACAATTCCACGTGCAAGATTCCGTGTGCAAGATTCCGCATACAAGAACCCGCGTGCAAGAACCCGCGCGCAAGAACTCGCGACTCGGCCCAGCCTGGAGACGCCAGTGTGGAGGAGCACCAGGGCAGGAATTCTGAGAGGATGTGCCCAGGAAGCAGAGAAGGACACAAAGGCTGGAAAAGCAGCCGGTGCCCAGCGGGATCCCCACCACCACGAGAACCCGGAGGTGAGAGCTGTTTTTAATCGACTGACCAGAACAGAAATATCCTCGTTAAAACATCTCTGATTTGTCCTCAGTGCTTCAGTGGGGGTCTCGCACACAGAGAGCTGAGAAAGGCGGCCCTGCAGCAGCCGGACATCACGGAGAGCCGAGGGAAGAGCCCCAGGACACACGGCCGGAAGGACTCTGGCCCAAGAATGACCAAGCCAAACAAAACACACGGAGAATCCGGAAGGACTCCGGGAACTCAGGCTGGGCCGGAGGATCTGTGAGCCCTGGGGATGTCCCAGCACCGCCACCTCTGGGTGGGTGACCTTGGGAAGACGTTTGAGCTGTGGGACACGTCCCAGGCTCTGCCAGAGCTGAGGGAGGGAAGGGCAGGGTCTGCTCCTCGCCCACCCCAGGGCGCTCTGCGGGGCCGGCTGGGGATCCATGTGCAGCATTCCCGAGGTGAGACAGACCCCTGTGTCAGGGAATGTGACCTGCAGAGCTCTGAACGGAGCGGGGACGGTGCTGGCAGAGGGGACGGGCCCTGGGGACGCTCTGTGACCTCACCCTGGTGGGGCTGGCACACCCCCAGCCCAGCTCCCTGCTCCATCCTGGATTCCGAACGTCCCTCCAAGGAGCCTTTCCGGAGCACTCCCACAGCTCCGGCGATGCAGCCCCAGCTCCCCTCTCCTGCCCCTGATTCCCAGGAAGGCACCAGCCACAACCGCCATGGGCAGAGGCCTCGGAGACTCCCAGAGGAGCCAGCTGGGCACCTCTGGCAGCCCCACTGAGGGATGCAGGGTCTGGGGGTCTGTGCCGTGCTCCAGCCCCGTTTCCCTGGGATTAAAGCCCGAAGGGGACCCACAGAGGAGGAATGCAAAGAGGAGGCCCAGCAGCAGCAGCAGCAGCAGGGAGGAGATGCCCCCAGGGCTGCCCAGGGGTCACAGGGAGGAGAAGGACACAGAGCTGGAGAGCTGGGAAGGTTGTGCCAGGGGCTGGGGACACCGGGGAGGCTCCCGCCCTTCACGCTCCCAGCAGCTTCTTGACCATGTATCCCGGCATGCTGTAGAGGAACAGGGCCACCATGATGAGCAGCAGCAGGGCCAGCACGATCTTGATGATGAGCCACTTGTAGCGGGTGCAAATGAGGTATTTGATGGACTTGAGCGGGTTCAGGAACCAGATGAACGACGTATCTGGGCGGCTGCAGGGGAAACAAACACCCGTCGTTAATCCCTCACCAGGGAAAAGGGATTCCTGGACCTTAAAGCTCATCCAGTCTCACCCCCGCCATGGGCAGGGACACCTCCCACTGTCCCAGGCTGCTCCCAGCCCCGTCCAGCCTGGCCTTGGGCACTGCCAGGGATCCAGGGGCAGCCACGGCTTCTCCGGGCACCCTGTGCCAGGGCCTGAGACCCACCCAGGGAACAATTCCTGCCCAATATCCCATCCATCGCTGCCCTCTGGCACTGGGAAGCCATTCCCTGTGTCCTGTCCCTCCAGCCCTTGTCCCCAGTCCCTCTCCAGCTCTCCTGGAGCCCCTTCAGGCTCTGGAAGGGGCTCTGAGCTCTCTCCCTGGATCCTTCCCTTCTCCAGATGAGCACCCCCAGCTCTCCCAGCCTGGCTCCAGAGGGGCTCCAGCCCTGGAGCAGCTCCGTGGCCTCCTCTGGACCCATTCCAACAGGTCCATCTATTTTTTTGTTTACGCTGGGCCCCAGCGCCGGATGTAGCGTTCCAGGTGGGAGCAGAATCCCCTNCAATCAAGACCTAATTAGCAGCAGAGGTGAAGAAAATCTAATCAACAGTAAACCAAATACTCAGAATTCCATAACTTGGAACCAATGGACACTGAACCTATGGATCTCTATGGGGTTTTTTTTGCTGTAAAAATTTGGGGAAAATCAGGTAAAATCCCTGTGTCTTGGAATGATTTTCGCTGCACACCCAGACGGTGTGTGAATGAGATGATTTCTGTGGCACATCCTGGCCAGAACCCCATCCTGGCCAGAACCCCATCCTGGCCAGGAATAAAGCAATTCCTTGGTTCTCTAACACCAAAAATGTTGTTGGACAGTTTTTTGTTTTTCCCACAGTTTTGGTGACACCGAGGGAGCGGAGCCCTGTGGTTCCCTCCCTTTCCCCCATCCTTACGGTGATCTCCAGCTCATCGTTCTCATCCCTGGCCACGAAGGGCCACCAGCCCTTGACCCGCTTCTGCTTGAAGATGGAGATCATGGGCAGCTCGGCCTCGTTGGTCACCATCTCCAGGCTGCACTGCTTGGAGGTCTTGGCTCCCCGGGGAAAGCGGTTCAGGTCCAGCTCGATGGCCCCTGGTGGGACAAAGGGGAGCGCAGGGGTTGGACACCCCAAAAATTGGCCAACTCCTCGGCTGGAGATGGGCTGGAGCAGCATGGGAGGAAAAACGTGGGGTCTTGGCTGCAGGAGCAGTGGGGAAAGGGATCTCGGAATTATGGGATCATGAAGGTTGGAAAAGAGCTCTGAGACCACCAAGTCCAAGCTATGCCCATCCCCACCTTGTCCCCAGCCCAGGGCACTCACTGCCACCTCCAGGAATTCCTGGGACACCTCCAGGGATGGGGACTCCAAAGCTCCCTGGGCAGTTCCTGAGCGCCCTTTCCATGGGGAAATTCCTGCTGCTGTCCAAGCTGAGCCTCCCCTGGCCCAGCCTGAGGCCGTTTCCCTGTGTCCTGTCCCTGTTCCCTGGGAGCAGAGCCCGACCCCCCGGCTGCCCCCTCCTGTCAGGGAGTTGTGCAGAGCCAGAAGGGCCCCCGGAGCCTCCTCTGCTCCAGGCTGAGCCCCTTTCCCAGCTCCCTCGGGAATTCTCCAGCCCCTTCCCAGCCTGGAATGTTCCGTGGGGTTGCTGTGACCCTGGTGCAGGACCCAGCACTCAGTCTCACCCCATGTCTCCAGCAGATCCCTCTGCAGACCCTTCCCACCATCTCATCCCACCTTGCTGCGTCCAGCAGCATCTCCTGGCGTTTTTTGGGATGCCCTGGAACTCCCCACGTACCCAGAAAATCGTCGGCTGAGAAGTGGTCGGCGTCCCAGACCTGCAGCGTGAGGCGGGCGGGGATCTTGTACTCGGTCTCGTCCCAGGAGAACATGGACTCCTTCTTGGAGATGACGATCCTCTCCTCGGCCATCAGGTAGTCGAAGGGGAAGATGTAGCGCCAGTTGAAGTTGCCCTCGCCGGTCAGGGAGTGGTAGTGGACGTCCGTGTCCTGCTTGTCCTCCTGCTGTCCCTTCAGCCACCTGCGGGTGACAGAGGGGATTACCCGGGGCAGGAGAGGGGACAGAACCACCCTGTCCAGGCAGCCACGGTGGCTCCAGGACTGGAAGGACCTGAAAGATGTGTTCGAGGGGCTGGGGCTGCTCCAAGCAGCAAATCCAAGGAGCTGGAGAGTTCCAGAGGGAACTGAGGAATTTGGGAGTTGTCCAAGGGCTCACCCTGGGCAGGGAGATATTAAGGAAGCACTTCCAGGGAGGCTGGAGCGGAGCAGGATGGAAAGGGATCGGAACAGAGCTGGAGAGGGATTTTGGGACAAGGGCTGGAGGGACAGGACACAGGGAATGGCTTCCCAGTGCCAGAGGGCAGCGATGGATGGGATATTGGGCAGGAATTGTTCCCTGGGAGGGTGGGAGGGGCTGGGATGGAATTCCCAGAGAAGCTGCGGCTGCCCCCGGATCCCTGGAAGTGTCCAAGGCCAGGTTGGACCGGACTCGGAACAGGCTTGGACACTTCCAGGGATCCAGGGGCAGCCGGAATTCCGGGGCCATACCCACCCCCTGACAAAGATGTCGCTGGATTTCTCGCCCGTGAAGTAATCGTCATCCTCCAGGATGACCTCGTCGGTGTTCCAGATGATCACCCGGAGCTCGTACCTGCCGGAAAGGGATGGAAAGGGATGTGAGGCATGGGAATGGGACAGGAGGGGACAGGGTGAGGCACCAGGAACAGGGATCTATCCCAGGGATCAGGACAGAGGGAATGGCTTCCCAGTGCCAGAGGGCAGCGATGGATGGGATATTGGGCAGGAATTGTTCCCTGGGAGGGTGGGGAGGGGCTGGGATGGAATTCCCAGAGAAGCTGTGGCTGCCCCTGGATCCCTGGCAGTGCCCAAGGCCAGGCTGGACAGGGCGTGGAGCCACCTGGGACAGTGGGAGGGGTCCCTGCCCATGGAAAGGGTGGAACTGGATGGGATTTAAGGCCCTTCCCATCCAAACCATTCCATGATTCCATGATCTCCACCTGAGCTACGATCAGCCCCACCAAGGTGAGCCGAACTTTCCCTCCTCTGCTCCCAATTTCTGCAAGGAACTTGCCAAAGGCTCAACGGAGAAAAATCTCAATTTTGGGAGATTTCTGACCAAAATTGGGTCTGCAAAACACCCAGAGCCCAGCTCTCTTCCTGCTCTCCCCATTTTACTCCACAGGGCTGTGATCTGCCCTCCCTAAACAGGCTCAGAGTTTTCCTCGGGACTCCAGGAGGTTTGGAATCTCTGAGGAATTCCCAGCACTGAGGAGTTTCCCATCATTTCTGCTCAGCTGGGAATTCCGGTGATGGAGGAAGCAGCTCCCGGTGCAGGAAGAGCCAAATCCTGGCGGCTCCTGAGGTGAGCGTGCCCTGGGATAACCCTGGCCCTGCGCCGAGGCCTGGGAACGATGGAATTTACACGGCTGGGAAAGATCAGGAGCTGCAGGGGCTGGGAGAGGTGGGATTCCACCCTCGGGAGCAGCTCTGGAGCTGCCTGGAAGATCTCTGGATCTCTGGAATTGCCAGCACGGCCGAGGAACCCAAGCAGAAAGCTGGGATGGCCGTGGAGCAGCAGCAGGAGACGGGAGGAGCCGGGTTCCATCCCCAAACTCCCGTTTTTCCTGGGATTGGTTCCTTACTTTTTCGGTTTCCGGGGAGAAATATCGATGGCAGGGCCGGGCGCCGGCATATCCATGGGGAACATGTCCACCCACATCTCCAGGCGGCCCTGCAGGGTGGGACAGGCACGGTCAGCTCCCCCTGTCCCTCCTGTCCCCTCCCCACCAGTGTCCCCCTCTTCCCATGGCTCCGGACACGCCGGACACGGAGCAGGACAAACTTCTCCCATCCCATGGATCCTTCTCCATTCCTAGAGAAGCATTCCATGGAAGGTGTCCCTGATCATGGAAAGGGTGGAACTGGATGGGATTTAAGGTCTCTTCCCACCCAAACCATTCCAGGATTCCGTGATCTCCACCTGAGCTCGGATCAGCCCCACCAGGATGAGCCGAGTTTTCCCTCCTCTGTTCCCAAGGACCTTGCCATCTCTTCCCACCCAAAGAGAAACATTTCCAATGGAGAAACCTTTCCAATGGAGAAAATCTCAATTTTGAGAGGTTTCTGACCAAATTTGGGTCTGCCCAACACCCAGAGCCCAGCTCTCTCCCTGCTGTCCCTGTTTTCCTCCACAGGGCTGTGACCTCCTGCCCAAAATCGGCTCAGAGTCCTCCTCAGGACTCCAGGAAGTTTGGAATCTCCCAGGAATTCCCAGCACGGCACAGCAGCAGCCTGGGGAGTTTCCCATCACTTCTGCTGGGGAATGTGCTGGGAATTTTGGGAATCTGTTGGGTTTTGGGAATCTGTTGGGAATTCTGCTCCTAGGTGCCCAGATGAGGAATCAGGAGGGACTGTGGGATGTGAAACGGATCAGGATGGATCGAGATGGATCAGGAGGGATTGGGAGGGACTGTGGGATATGAAATGGATCAGGAGAGACTGTGGGATGTGGGATGGATGAGGATGGATCAGGAGGGACTGTGGGATGTGAAACGGGTGAGGATGGATCGGGATGGATCGGGAGGGACTGTGGGATGTGAAACGGATGAGGATGGATGAGGAGGGACTGTGGGATGTGAAACGGATGAGGATGGATGAGGAGGGATTGTGGGATGTGAAATGGATGAGGATGGATGAGGATGGATCAGGAGGGACTGTGGGATGGATGAGGATGCATGAGGATGGATGAGGATGGATGAGGATGGATGAGGATGGATGAGGAGAGACTGTGGGATGTGAAATGGATCAGAATGGATCAGGATGAATCAGGAGGGCCTGTGGGATGTGTCATGGATGAGGATGGATCAGGAGGGACTGTGGGATGTGGGATGGGTGAGGACGGATCAGGATGGATCAGGAGGGACTGTGGGATGTGAAACAGGTGAGGATGGATTGGGAAGCACCGGAGATTTTCCCTGCTGGCATCCCAGGATGACCCGCCCCCATTCCCGCTGGGACGCCAGACCTGCTCGATGCCCGGCTTGTCGGGGTTGAGCAGCGGCCGCGTCTCCACGTGCTCGGGGACGAGGCGGCAGCCGGCCCGCGGGATGTCCTCCCAGTGCCGCAGCACCGCCAGCGCCAGGTGCTCGTCCGTCGGCTTCTTCTGGCCTGGGGGACAAAGGACAGCTCAGACAATGGGGACAGGGACAGCAAAGCACCCGGAACACTTTGTCCCTCGGCCGGCATTTCCTCACTCCTTTCTTCCCTCCCTATTCCAACAAAACCTCCGGATTTTCACCCAATCTGTGTTTTCCCTGTCTGAACCAGCTCCACGTCCGCTTCCCGTGTTCTCCTCACCCCTCCTGCCCTGTCCCCATCTCTCCTGGACACGCAACTCCCTTTTCCCACTGTTCGGGAATGCATTTCCGCGGATAACAATTTCCCTGGAAAACCCTGGAAAAGCTGTGAGGTTTTTCTCCACTCCAGGAGAATGTTCGGGAATGCGTTTCCGCAGATAACAATTTCCCTGGAAAACCCTGGAAAAGCCGTGAGGTTTTTCTCCACTCCAGGAGAATGTTTGGGAATGCGTTTCCGTGGATAACGATTTCCCTGGAAAACCCTGGAAAAGCTGTGAGGTTTTTCTCCACTCCAGGAGAATGTTCGGGAATGCGTTTCCGCAGATAACAATTTCCCTGGAAAACCCTGGAAAAGCCGTGAGGTTTTTCTCCACTCCAGGAGGGCGTTTCCAGGGGCACCTTTGGTCCCTCTGGATGTCCCTGAGTAATTCCAGGAGAATCCCACTGGCCAGCAGGGTCTGTAGGACTCTGGTCCCATACTGGGTGATGGGGCCACCACTTCTGACCAGACCTTCAAAAGGTTCCCTCCAAACTATTCCATGATCCAAACCACCCTGAGATTCCAACTCTGGATGATGAGGAGCCCTCCCAGATCCCCGATCCCCTCCAGAACCTCCAATCCCACGGGATGATCCTGCAGGGCCGTACCGTTCTCATCCTCGATCTCCGTGGGGCCGGTGAAGACGCGGTTGGCGACTTTCACTCTCCCGCCCGGCCCGAAGTGCGGCCCGTCCACTTTTCCCTCCTTGCACAGCTTGGACAGGATCTGGGAGGGCTTCATGGGGTCGCGCCAGGTGTTGTACCCGTGGCTGGGAAAAAAATTTGGGAGGAATGAGCCATTTTGTTCCATTTTGCCGGAATAAAACCAACCCTCTGCACCATGGAGAACTCAAAATTCCCAGAGAAAGGGTTTGAAGCAGCAAAGGTGGAATTTTGGAGCGGACTTGGTCCTTCTGTGCCTTTTTTGTGAATACTTTAGCTCAGGCCTGGAATTCCCGGCACATCCCGCTGGATTCCCGATTCTTGGCATTGTCTCGTTTTCCCTGTTCCTATTTCAGCCCTGACCTCTCACCCCTCTTCCCAGTCCCGCCCTGGGCTCCTGGGGACCCATTCCACCACTCCCAAAAAACCAGGGATAGGATGACACAGACTCCTCCATTAATCCCTGCCCATGGCGCGATTGGACCGATTTTTTTCCCAAAAAAAATCCCTCCAGGATCAGCAGGGAGCGAAGGGGGCGATTCCCGCGGGAGATCTGGGCTGGAGAAGGGACAGGGAAGGTTTTTCCCCTACATGGAGTAGGTCTGGGACACGCCGCAGGTGGCACGGTGCTTGCTGTAGAAGCGATTCTCCAGGTCGATCTTGGTCTCCCCGATGAGGTCGTCGGTGCCCACCAGGTCCCAGTCGTAGATGGCCACGGTCAGCATGGACTCCATGGGGAAGGTGGCCTCGATGTCGAAGGATCTGGGATCGGGGGAAGCGGGGAAAAGCTGCTGGAGGGTCCGGCTGCCACCCAGGACACACCCATGGGGGAGGCGGATCTGCTCCAACCCGTGGGTGGTGTTCGATTTGCGTCCACCACCGCAGGACATCTGAGGTGGGTTTCACCTCAACCACCAGCCCTGGGCAGGAGGGAAAATCCTGGACCTGGGTGTCCTGACAGCTCTGAAACCGAGTTTGTGTTTTATTCCCGCTCGGATTCAGGTCTAATTATTCCTAATAATTAGTGGGTGTTTCACCTCGATCAGACAAATTTCAAGTTTGTCTCTTAAATGCCCAGTGCCACATCAACCCCACGCTGGCAATGAAGGACATCATAGAAGGACATCCCAGAAGGACCTCCACACTTCGGGATGGATCCCGTCATTCCAGCTCAAGGAGCAATTCCAGGCACGGACTCACTTCCCGAAGACGGGGTTCAGCTGCTTGGAGATGTAGTTCTCCTTGTCCTTGATGTCCGTCTTGCCCAGCTTGATGGCGATGTAGGGATCAGCCTTGCCGTTGATGTCGGCCGGGTGCAGGTCCGTGGCCTGGAGGGGACAGACGGGAGCGGTCAGCGCTGGCCGAGGACTCAGGGATGGGCCCGTTGTCCATCCCGGAGAGCACCCAGACACTTCAGTCCCTAAATGGAGCATCTTGGATTAACATGGGAATATTCCTGCCTCATGCTAATCCCTGGAGAGGCCGGAGCTGTGTCCTGAGATGTCACCACGGCCACCTCTGGAATCCCATCAGAGACAGGATCAGATCAATGACCGTGGAGTGCACGTTCAAGGGGGTCCTTCAGAGGGATCTCCTCGATCCTGCCAGATCCCATCCCGCTCTTTTTCTCCCATTCTCTCCTATCCTGAACCATCACCGGGGTGGTGGCGTGGCTGTGTAAGGAGCCACCACCTCACGGATCCAAACTATCCATGGGAATTTAGCACAGGGACACGCCGGTCCATCCCAGCAGCCAGAGAGGAGCCTCTGGATCTGGCAGGAGCTTGGATCTCTGTTCCCAGTGCTGGGAGACACCGGATATCCCGGGATATCCCTGAACAACTTGGGATAGCGGGAGGGGTGGAACAGGATGGGCTTTAAGGTCCCTCCCATCCCAAACCAGGACGCTCCCGGATCCTGATGTGCCGGAGCTAAATCCCACCATCCCTACAGCACCGGGAAAAGCTCCGGGCGGAAGGATCCTGCCTGTCCCACCCCGAATTCCCGCTCACCTGCACGACGTAGACCCGGACCAGGGAGTGCCGGATCCCGCCTGTCCCATCCCAAATTCCCGCTCACCCGCATAATGTAGACCCGGACCAGGGAGTGCCGGATCCCGCCTGTCCCATCCCAAATTCCCGCTCACCCGTACGACGTAGACCCGGACCAGCACGTTGATGGGGTCGTTGCTGGGGATCCCCTGGAACATCCCAAAGCTGGGCTCGTATCCCGCCTCCTTGGCGATGTCGTCAGGGAGCGGAACTTTGTAGACGCACATGGAGCCCTGGCGCGAGGGAGGGCATGGCACGGCTGAGTCCTGCTGCCCTGGGGATCCAGGGAAGCAAACCCATCCCAAAAAACCCTCCCCGAGATCCCGGCCGACATTCCTGACTGCTCACTTTGAACCTGCCCACGATCCGCTCCTCCTCAGTGGCATTGTCGTCGTTGTCGCCGATCTTCCCACGGAGCAGGTTGAAGGTGTGCAGCCAATCCTCGAAGTTGTCGAACTCCGCTTCCAGCTCCTTGTTGAAGACCTGGAGGACGATGGGAAGATAAAAGGGAGGGAATTTGGGATAAAAGCAGAGGTGAGGGAAAGATGCTGTGAGTCCTCGGTCAGCTCAGGAGGAACAAGGGACAGGATGAGAGGAAAACGGCCTCAAGCTGTGCCAGGGAGGTTCAGGTTGGATATTGGGAATAATTTCTCCATGGAAAGGGTGCTCAGGCCTTGGAAGGGGTTCCCCAGGGAGGTTTGGAGTCTCCATCCCTCGAGGTGTCCAAGAAATTCCTGAATTCCTCAGTGCTCTGGGCTGGGGACAAGGTGGGGATCAGGTTGGACTCCGTGGTCTGGGAAGGCTTTTCCAGCCTCAGGAATTCTGGGATTCTGTGAACACGGATGCCTCAGCTCCCAGTTTTTTAGGAAGGTGAAGGATCTCCAGCATTATTGGGTTGGAAAAAGGGAATCTCGGATCAACAGGTGGAGGTGTTGTTCCCACTCTGTGCAAGACCCAGCTCCAAACTCCTTCTGATACAAATCCTAAAAAATCCTTGGGATCACTGAAGCAGAGCCCTGAATCCAGGCTGGAAAACTCTCCCCTCCAGCTGGATGAACCTATCCCAGGAAAACCCCTTTTCCTCTCACTTCTTCCAGCCATGGAGAGAAGAGAAGCCTTTTCCCAAGGCAAATCCCTAGGATCAGGTAATTCCTTGGAAGCAGGCCCTGGTACCTTGAGTTCGTCGATCTTCTGCTTGGTCTTCTTCTCGGGGAGCTCGGGGAGCGGCTGCTGCTTCTTTTTCTTGTCGTCCTTGGGCGCCTTCGACTTGTCCTTGTCCTTGTTCTTCGCCGCGATTTTGGAGCCTTTCATGGAAAAATTTGGTCTTTGAGTCCAGGGGGAGCAGGATGGAGGGAGGAGATGGAAATGCGAGTGAGGAGGAGATGGAAGTGAGGATGAGGAGAGGTGGAGGAAATGGAAAAACTTCCAATGGAAGAGGGAAGGAGGAAGGAGCGGGAAAGACAAGGGAAATGGGTCATTCTCGAGAGACAACGAAAACCGTGGGGAACACCAGAGTGAGCCCAGAAGAACCCACTCAGAGCTGTCACCAAGCTTGGCCAGACCCGACCTCATTTTTCCGGGGATTATTCTTCCAAAAGAATCCCGGGATTCTTGGCCTGCGTCATTTTTGGGATTAAATTAGTCCCGCCCAAATTTAGGCGAGGTCAGCCTGAGCTACAGACCCGGCTTTCTTCAGAGAAAAACAGATTTAGGGCAAAATTAATTTCCTAATTTTATAAAATGAAAATAAGCGGGAAAATTATATATAATATAATATATAAAAGTATATAATATATAAAATTA
>VYZT01030774.1:84808-175373 GCA_013400735.1 Pomatostomus ruficeps | reverse complement strand
CACACTAAAACACAAGAAACTCAACTTGCAAACTATCCAGAGCTACTCTGTAAGAGAAAAACACAGCAAATTCAAAAGTTAGAAGACACTACTTCACCTGTCTTCTAAAACCTTGATAGTGTCATGAAGTGCTTTTTGCTGTTCTCTGAGCTGTTGGTTCTTGGTATAGAACTCTTCAAGCCTCTCTGCATCCCTGAAATGAAAAACAGGAGAAATTAGTTTTAGCTTTAAATTGTAGCAATTACTTTTTCACTGGAGAATTTTCTCTGGCATGTTTCTTTCATATCCGTGGGAAATGTGATTATTAAGCTGAAGATAAATGAAGCAAGTGTTTCTGATTACTAATAATTTACAAATGACAGAGAAAAGATGGAGCTAGTTTCTAATTCGTAATACAAGTGATCTTCTGTTAAGCCTGATTTTTGCTCAGGTGAAAACTAGAATTGGTGACAGACAAGACATAAAAGCTAACCATGTTCAAGCAACAATTTCAGAGAACATAAACTCAAACACTTCTCTTACACTTTACTGTGTTGTGGAGCTGTTGGGAATCTAATGAGAGCTTTCACAATCAGGCCATTTTGGTCCTGTCTTAGCAGTGAATGAATTCTGCAGCACGGCAAACCACATTAGGTTTGGAAATCTCTGAAAAGCCTTTAGATCCATTAGAGGTTTACTTCCTCAGGAAGAAATTCTCTATAGAGAATGTATTCCCATAAAATGAATAAAAAGAAAAGATGCCTCTTTCCAAAATGCTCAGAAGCCGATGATCTTGTGGAAAATACGTTCTTTAAAAACCAGAACTAATTAATTAACAAAGAATATTTTCTCCTTGAAACAGCTAAGGAAAAGCAGTAACATTAACTTCCCCATTTTAGTTCCCTTTCACTTTCATTATCAGATCACAACACCTCTTCAAGATGCAAACACAGTACGAGTGACAAGCAGATGATTATTTACTACAAGGAAATTAATGTTCAGTAAAAGCTCAGCAACTGAATCTGTGTAACATGATAATGACTAACTCCTGAGAAATTCCCAGCTCTTCTTTTTACCATGGAATCCCTTGTATATATCCATGAAAGCAGCTGTTTGTTTTCAGCGTGCTGAGATGGATTATTTGTGGAAGTCATGAAATTGGCTCATGGAAAGCTGTTAAGCACACACACACACACCAGGAAATCAAAAAATATTTACTAACTTGTTGATACAGTTCTTTTACACAAACATACTTTTAAATTGGCACTATCCCTTTAACATATGGTTAGCCAACCACATTTTCATATTGCTGGCATTACAGTAGTACAAGAAATTAGCAATCACGGGTCATAAAATGAATGGGACAGCTGGAAGCTTCTACAGTGTACAATCACGAACATATTTTATTAATCCTTCAATTTAAGTACAGATGCTTTATTTTTCCATACTACCACACAGACCAACATAGGCCATTCCAAATGCATATTCAACCTATAAAACAGTTACATGCAAACAGCATGAGGGACTATTTAAGGCTTGTACTTTCACTTCAGGAGGACAACATGTTAAAGTTCTGTTACCTCAGTTTGCTAACCAAGTCCAGTCAGGCCATGGCAAAATTTGAAGTCTGACAAAAGCAGGCTGTATTTTCCTGATGTTTAGGACATAAAAAAACCTCCAACAAAAATATAAAACCACAAAAAATTTCCTCTTTATTTTCTGTTTATGCCACTCCTGGGAAGCTTAAAATATCAAATTTAAAATCTTGTCTAGTTAAGTCTAAGTCATTCTATGGCATTAAGTCATTTGTAATAAATAAATAAGACATTAAAGTATACTAATACTACATGCCTTCCACCTACACCCTGTAAAATGTCCCATGAAGACAGTAAAATGTCAGAAGGAACTAGGCTGTTGGCTGGGGTTTTTTTCCTTAAAATGCCAGTGTACCTGATAAACACGACAGACATTTTTGGCTATGAAGGCACTGCATAATGGCCGGTCTCTGACCTAGAGTTTACAAGTCAGCTCCAGTGCTGGAGTGGGATACAAAATAAGCTACTCATTGTCAGCTGATTACCAAGTTTGAAACACTAAACCTCAGGTATTCAGATGCAGCGAGGAGAACAAGACCTCCTATGTAACAGTACTGTATCTACAATGCGGCAGTTGTAGAAAGATTCCAACAAACAATGATTTACCCATTTGGTACTTGTTCAGTCACAGCACTGGTAATATTTTTCATCTAGAAAACTGACTGATCAATTTGAGATTCCAGATCATGGAAGCAACTTACAATACACCACGCTAATAACAAAAGCAAGAGATAATTTCATCATTTCAGACTAAAAATGAGCAACTACTTAATTTATAAATTATACTTAGGAAATAACACACCCTCTAAAGAGCTCCGTACATCTTCAGATGACTTCAGCTGAATTATTAAAGTGAGCAGAGTTTTGTACACCTCTAAAAGAAGAAGCCATGAAACCTTAATTGATCTTACAAGAATTGCAGCTCATTAAAGAGACTGACTCTCCTTTAATAAATTAGATGATTAGGATGAGTACTTACAAGCATCTTTCCTTTTTCAACTTAGATATTTTCAGCTGTAAGCCTGAAAAGTAGAAAGAAGAAATTACATGTTATAGAATTCTGATTTTAAAAAATGAGTGAGATAATAAATTAACTCTCCCTTTGCCACTGTCATCTGCAAAGAGAGATAAAAGATGTCACTAAACTGGAGAGAAAACAATTCATTTTGGACTCTTTGAGTGTGTTCTACAGGATCTTGGAAACAAATATAGTCACTGTGATCTCCAGGAAATAAGGACTTCTTAAACAAACACACAGATTTCCACTTATATAGGTATAAAAACACCCTTGTGAAATAATTACACATGAATAGCCAGCACCATCAATATATTTTCATTGATCATGCCCACATAAGTAGCACAAACTATGTTCTGTGTGCACATAAGTTCATAATACTACACTGGAAATGAAGCATCCAATCACTGAACTGAGAAATGCTTTGCAGTGATATGCGTAAGGGAAACATTAAAAATATGTGATTCAAGGCTTTAAAGTACAGAAGGACAACATTCTTCATTGGAGATGTGCTACCAGACTCTCTCAGTCAAAGCTTTCTTGGAATATCTGAAGGTGAATGGAGGAATGATATTTCACCTGTAGCCCTTTTCCCACTAAGAGTTGCACACTCCTGCCTGTATATATTCTGTGCAGAAGTGGAAAGGTTTGCAAATGCAACCGAGGTCCTCAGCAGGAGTGGCCAGCTGACAGCCCAAGGGACAGAACACTGTCCAGCTCATCTGCTTGCAAGGTCTCGGTTGCATTTCTATGTGCACAGATACAAGAAGATATTTAAGTACAACACAGTTTAACAAGCAGGACACAGTGCTATGGAAATTTATGTGATACTACCCCTATACAAGCTGGCCATTCCTATTCCAAATAAACAGTTAATCAGACCCCAATGATAGAACAGTTTCTTAAACAGAAGTACAAGATAAATTTTCATATCACATCAGAAAATAACATAATACTTCCTAGGATGATTATTTTCCTCTCACTATTACAGGTTGCTACCAACTTCAGGTTGAACATTAGGTGTCTTGTAAGCTCTCTTGCAAAAGCATTATGCATTTAGGATGGTAGGATAAACTTACAAAACCAGAACACTAGTAAGAAAACCTCAGAATACTTTGAATTTAAGCTGATACTACAACTTACTATAGAAAAAGTAGGTTAAGGCAGCTGACAGACTATTTTTTTCTCCCCTACCACACTCAACTAGAAACAGCTGTAAGGGGAAAATTACTTGCTTGAGAAGGTTCACTCTTCAGGCCACTTAAAATGTCAAGACACCCACAGACTCAATGAACTCATGCTTGCTACAAGACGCCAGTGAGACAATGACATAAAAATGCAGACAGACTGCTTTAAAAAATTCCTAGGAAATATAGCAAGATTTCTTTTATCTCCAAGTGTTCAGCACCTGTGAGATGTTATGTTCTATCATGCAGATCAGCCCAGAAAGAGGGTTTATTTTTTTAAGTAGTTGCTATTCATCAAGCCAATTAGGCATCTGCAATTAGAACCCCTATAAAGCTTGCTTTAAAGCTGCTCCACGCCCATCGGAAGGAATGAAGCTGCACAACAATGCATCTCCTGTATGAACAGGTAGTCTGTTCAGCAAGTATTTAGGATTGTAACTTTGGCAACCTGAGCGGCCAATTGAAGAGGCAAGGCTCAAAAGGCCCAGTACTGTGCTACAGGTAACACTATCTCCCCTCTCACCTGAATTCAGGAGGAACTGAACTAGTTACTTAAAGGTTCCATTTTTTCTTAGTTCAAATGACTGCAATGAGAAGGCAGGAAACCAGTCTGTTACATTTATCCAAGAGCATTGAATTACTACATCTCCTGTAGTCTCTTCCTTTTGCTTTTCCAGAGCACTGAGAGTTTTTACGCATGCTCATTTAAGGAGCTTTGCTTTTTCAGGTTTCCTTATTTAACAAAGTTCTGTGGAACTACACTAAGTCCCTTCCCAATTCAATTTTATCTTTCACACTATATTTCTATGGAATAGACACACTGTAGACTATATTAATCTACATTACCTAAAGCTCCTAAGTGCATTAGTGAATGACACTCTGCACCTATTAAAGCAATGGAGACCTTCTTTAAACTATCATTAGACAGATTAATTAAACATTATTTTATTAAACTTGTTACTTGATTAAACTACATAGCTACAATATTTCAATTAATGGCTATGATAATTTCTGTTCTGATGAATTTTCAAATGCATTAAATGCACTTCCTTAAAGCTGACAGTGCCTGGGAAGACTACAGAATCTTTATCACTGAAGATTTCTTGAAACAGGTTGGACAAGCTTCTGTCAGCAATGACGCAGACATAATCCTACCTTAAGGGTACAGAGATGGACTAGATGACCTTCTAAAATCCCTTCCAGCTCCCTTTTCTGTAATTATTTACTTTTGAGGAACTTCCAGCCATTTCCTTTCCTACAATCTATCAAGGAGACTGCTTTCCTCATAAGTTTCTCTGCTTCTGTGACTACACTTTTTTCTCTATTGATATCTTCTGCTTTTCAGAGGTAAGCAATTATTGAAAAAAAATTCTATTTCTGTTTCTTTTACATAAAACACTGCTCACATTTCTATGCTGATATATATTTTTATTACAGAGTTTTAGATTTTAATTAATCCTCAGAAACCATCTTGATAAGATCCACATGCAGCAAGCATCTATATAATTATTTCAAGCCAGAGGTAAGAATTAACACCTGTAGAAATAAATCAGTTTATAAATAGCATTATTAAATTCCTTTGAACTTTCTGGGCACTATGCAAGTATCCCACACGTTCTACAGATACGAAAAAAAGCAAATGGAGTTTTAACGACCATTATTCTGAGTTGCTGAGCACTTCTGAACTCCATGAAAAGTCAATTGATACTGATCATACCCCACATCTTTGGAAACTGGGATGTAGGTGTCCTACCCATTGTCTCATAACGAATTTAAGTTAAATAATAGCTATTTTGGCTGAAGAAGGCCAAAATTTGTATTTTTTTGCAAGTGATCAGTCTAAAAGACTAAGAAGCTATATTTCTTTACATAACAGTGAAAAAACACACCCTTTACAATATAGTAATATCAAAATTCAATAAAATCCTTATCAAACTGCATGAGTTAAAAGTATTCTTCAGTCTACATTCTATAGATACAACTTGTATAACATGCGTGACCATGTCAAGTTCATGTGTCATAAATCCTATGTTTCATGGATTTTTAATAAAAAGAATTCCACCATTTCAGTGTTTAGTACATTGTACATGCAAAAAGGTTTTTCAACAACTACTAACTTTCCCTTAATCCACCTTCCACCACCTTTAAAATAATTTTTGCTGACAGTCAGATTGGAAACTCATGAGTCAATTTTAATTCTTATTTATAGACTTCAGAAACAAGCAAAGTCTAGGCAAGTCTGTGTTTGATGTTTCTAAAATATCTTTCAGTACCATTTTCTATAAGAGGATCCCCACCTTCTGAAAAAATTAACTATCCTTCAGGCATGCCTTTGATGTTATCATGGAAGACCTAATTTTACCTAACACGGTGTGGGACATACTGACAAAGGGCTAGGCATGAAAAAGACTGCCTGGTGGCAAAATTACCTGGCCACACCCTGCATGCATTCTAAAGAGTATCTTGCTTGCATAAAGAAAACCCAAACTTGAAAAATCACGTGCTGCACACCCCAAGAAACTAGAGAAAGGGTCACTTAACATAAGTCTCTACATCAGAGCTTTTTGTTTGTTAAGTTTTTGTTGTTCAGACATGCCATAGATTGCCAGATCCCATTCTGTCAGTACTTCCGCATTTATCTGCAGTTGGCATCACAGCCACTGCAAAAAAACCACCAACAATTAAAAAAATAATTATTAAAAAAAGTTAAGTTTTTGTGTTTTGGAACACAGTATAAAATTGTATTTCATATGTTAATATAAAGAAATGCTACTGTCTGCTATAGTTTTCAGTTGCCATATTGACATACACTTTTTGGTTTCTTGTTTGTTCTTTTTTAATAATTAACAACAAAGTGTCACGGCCCAGTGCCGCAAATTATTGAATCAAAACTTTCAGTAGGAGGCATGTAACATCTGTAATTATAAAACAATCTCCAAGAGGTTTCGAAGTGAAGAAGTGATGGTACAACTGGACCGAAATGGACAGACCTGAAACTGTTCTGAGGCTGGTAGAAATAACCAAGGCCACTGAAATGGTCTGGGTAAAGATCCACTTTCATGACTAAAGCTCTTAAGTCACAAAAACTCATCCACTTTTATTCCAGCCTAATATAAATACTGTTTAATGCAAAAGGATGTGCTTGTTAGAAGATACAGTCTAATAGTTTAAATTCCATTCAAAAGAATGGATCAGGTGACTTTAGCGCAACAAAATGTTAACTTATGTAATGTTTTTAGAAAAACCCCTTATGAATACTCCTTGTAAAACAATGTTACAGTAACAATACATATGGTGCAATAATTCATCTTTTCTGGATTACTGAAGAATGAAAAGACACTAACAGCCAATCTGTAGTAAAATTGTTATCACAGGTCACATAGTGTAAGAATAATCATATTATAAAAACATTATAAACTTTGCTCAGAAAATTTAGAACACTAAAATCTGAAGAAATAATTTTGACTTCAGTAACACTAATCTGCAGTGCAATTTTGCACAAGTTAGGGGAAATAAACAGTGCAAATAATTTTAATGTATCTGAAGCAACTAAAGCCAAAGGCAAAAGAAAAAAAAATCCATTGAATAACATGGTTTGGAAATTTTGAATCATAATCCATTAAAGGTAAAGTGACATATAAATATTTTGTAGGCAAGCAGAGATTCCATGTAACATTGTGTTGCTTTTTCTTCACTGACCTAGCAAATAATTTATACTTGTTGATACTTTCATCTTGTTAAACCTGGCTTAGGTGGTCAGTTTCTAAGGGTCATTTGCAATCATCCAGCCCAACTTTCTGCATAACTTAAGACATTAAAAATCTGCTGAGTTCTACGCAGACTGTTTTGGTTCAAAGTTTTCCTGTGGTAACTGACAAACACCAACTTTAACCTGACAAACCCAAACTTTAATGATTTACCTTGTACTTCTTTATCATGACATTCTTTCAGTTTGGACCACAGCTCCTTGAAGAAATCTCCTGCAGGTTCTGCAGAACTAGGGCTCCCACAGCTTCCTCCAGATGCATTCATCTTGTTTTTTGCTGCTCCCAGCTTCTTTGAACCGGCTCACTCTCAAACTTTTTATTTTAAATTACATAGTTATGAAACTGTTTCTGAAGGGAGGTGTATGTCTGTAACAACACAATGACAAAACTTACATTTGAATTAATCACAGTATAATTTGTAGCCATGGATGAAACACAAAGTTTACTGTCTATCCTTGTCCAGGATATATATTTATATACTTTTATACAGACAGTCACCCTGAAGGCATGGACAATGCTAAGTATTTTGCTGCAGGTGATTACAAACTAACAGAATTTTCCTCCCCTTAAAAAGCTATCAACTTAAAACCAGAAAAATTAGATTAAAATACTTAGGAATCTTTATTTTTTTTCCCATCTAAAGATACAGTTAAACAGCATTCCTGCTTTCCAAAAGTAAGCCATAGTGCCAAAAATCTGGCTGCCAGCAAAAGCATTTGTCAAAAGTTTTATCAGAGATGGATTTGTGTATATACATCCTTTATATAAACTTGGATTCAAATGACACCCTTTTGCAAAGAAAAGCTCACATCACCTTGAAGTCTTCATAATTCTACATTGAAATTATTTACATTCCTTGATGAAAAAAAAAAAATTGGAGAGTAATCTTAAAATCTATAAATCTCCAAAAAATTAATATTTGAGAAGAACTATCAAACTCAGATAGCTCTGTCTTAAAAGCTTGACTGCCCACAAAATTTAGGATAATCTTACCCATAATTCTCACTTGTTTTGAAGGGTTTCCTACAGAGATGATGGCCTCAGGCAAACTACAGTGGAAGCATGGTACTCACATCTGGCTCTGAGCCAAGGTAAGATTCAATTCCACTGGCACTGGGTGTCCAATACTGGAACACTCCTGTAAACTCTGTCTTTCAGTTTCCTTTGTGTGAAACTGGATATTCTAAGTTTTCCCCATTTTTATGCAGTCAATTTTAAACACACTTTTGAACACGGACTGCCATTACCAGGTGGTCATTTCTATCTCTACAACTTTGTAATATAAAATGCAGTAAAAAAAAAAAAAAAGGTTATTTTGTACTATTCCTAAATTAGCAACTTGAGCAAGCAAACCATCATGCCTATATTGCCAAATGGAAGGAACAATTTGCTCTCAGATTTTTGAGGGACAAGTTATAGTTCAGATGATACAAGGCCTATGATTAGACAAGAAGCTGCATTTCCTATCTTGAGAGCCCAAGAAGCTGCATTTCCTATCTTGAGAGCCTTCAAACAACTTAGAGTATCTGAATGCAGCTACTGGTTTAGCTGGTCCCTCAGATTCACCACAATAAAATGTTCAGTCCAGTGGTTAGTAACCAAGTGTAGGGCCTGGAGGCTTTGGTTACACTCTCCTGTCTCATCTCTCTGTGCACTGTCTTAAGGAAGTCACTTTTTTTTCAGACTGGCTGTATTTACAATGGAATAAAAATAATGGAACAAAATAATAATGAACATTATTCTCAACAGAAACACTTGAATTGTATGTTTTTTATAGTATAAGGATACTTAATGTTACAATAATGAAGCCAGCAGCTCCACATTCACTTTAACTTGCTGTCCATTGAAAATTCAGTGCCTATTTCAGTATATGGTTTCAAGTTAGCAAATGTTGGCTTCAGAGAAGTCCTTAACACAAAATAAAATTACCTTTTCCAATTAGCAACACCTACAATTCTTCAACAGAAGTTGAATAGTAATTTGCTTGCATCTTTGCAGCTGAAATGCTCCACTTTGTGTGCAGCCTTGTTAAGCCATCTCACAAGGCTTCCTTGTGGAACCAATTGCCTAGTGACATTAGGAATGGCTTTCAAAATCTTGCTTTGCACCTTCAACAGATGTTTCAGGATCAAGCTTTTTCTCTATCAAGCACTAGGGCAGTGAAAACCACAAGCCTGCTTTCACTTACTGTTTCACATTTAAGTATGTCAGATGACTCATTTGCACAGAAAGGTCATCTGACTCTAGACAGCAAGTGCTGTCTGTAGTGTTTGGTTTGGGTTTCTTTTTCCCCAAGATGACTGCAGAAAAAAAAAGGCACAAAACTGGCTTAGAGTTTCTGCAAGTTATTAGTACATCAACCGACTACAAAAAGGAAAAGGAAAAAAAAAGAGCAACGCATTTTCCCAAGCTTCATCTGCTTCAAGATCCCCAAATGATATATTCCTTCCTACAGGTGCTCAATCTCCCTTAAAAGACAGGGCTCAAGTCGAGCCTTTGACAGGCCTGGGCAGCTGCACAGGTGTAAAAGTGATGGCTTAGGCTCCAGTCCTGAGAAAGTGCTTTCCAGTCCTCGGCGGGAAAAACGCTTGAGCGGGATGTACGGACACTTGCCGGCAGGGACAGAACTGGAAGCTGCTTGTGGGGGGGGATGGAAGCACAGTGCCAGCCCCTCTCCCGGAGGTCCTGCTTTGCGGCTATCCTGACGACTGACTCTTTCATAAAACCACCTAAAAGCGTCCATTTCCCTCTTCTTCCACAAACCAACTCCCTCCGTGCAAACACGGCTCCATCAACGACTGCCTCCAGCAATCCATCAGCATCGATAAACGCGCCGAGGCTGCTTATGGGTGTTGATGCCTTTCCGCCGGGAACACACCGCCTCTCCGGGATTCTGGGGAGCGCACGGCGCCTTGATCCCCACCAAAAACCACCGGCTGCTCCTACAAACTCAACTCTCCTGTACCTCCCGACGGTGAATTTTATTCTCCTTTCCCTCTTGCACGAACACCGCACAGAAAACTCACTCGAGAGACAAGCCGGGATGCTCTGGGAAATCCTGCCATGACCAACACCTGGGAGCTTCCCGCCAGGCTTGGGTCACACCCAGCAGCCGGGACGGCAGAGGAGCGGTATGGCATGTCCCACACGCCGCTTCTCCCGAGCGGCGGGAGCCTCCCAAACGGAAAGAACGGGGCTCCCCCGGGCGGGCGGGACAGAGCCGGTAGAGCGCCGGGCGGGGACCGGGGCCGGAGGGGCCGTGGCGGGCCCGTCCCCCGGGCGCAGCGGGAGCGGCGCGCTCGCGGTCGCTCCCCGGCGGAGGCTGAGGAGCGCGCGCGCCGTTACCTGGTTGGCTGCCGGCGGCTCCGCGCGCCAACGGCGGGAAAAAAGGAAAAGCTGCAGCGAGCGCTTTCCCTGCCCAGGGAGGCGGGGCGCGGGCAGCTCTCGCGAGGCTTCCGGGCTGCTCTCGCGAGAGAGCGGGGACGTGGGGGCTCTCCGCCGCCCCCCGCCCGGGCCCCGCCGGGGGTGTGCAGGTGGCGGGAGTGACACAGCCGCGAAGTCACGGGATCAGCGGGGTTGGGAAAGACCGCTGAGATCATCGAGTCCAACCTTTGACCAAACACCTCCATTTCAACTAGACCACAGCACTAAGTGCAACGTCCAGCGTTTCCGTAAACACCTCCAGGAACGGTGACCCCACCACCTTGCTGGGCAGCCCATTCCAATGTCTAATCACCCTTTCTGTGAAGAAACTTTTCCTAGTTTCCAACCTAAGCCTCTGCAGCAGCCTGAGGCCACATTTCTTTGTCCTGTCACTTGTTGCCTGGGAGAAAAGNTAATCACCCTTTCTGTGAAGAAACTTTTCCTAGTTTCCAACCTAAGCCTCTGCAGCAGCCTGAGGCCACATTTCTTTGTCCTGTCACTTGTTGCCTGGGAGAAAAGGTTGACCCCCACCTGTCTACAGCCTCCTTTCTCGTGGTTGTAGAGAGTGGTAAGGTCTCATCTGAGCCTCTTCCAGACCAAACACCCCCAGCTCCCTCAGCAGCTCCTCATGGGACTTGTGCTCCAGACATCTTACCAGCTCTGTTGCCCTTCTCTGGACACGCTCCAGCACACCAATGTCCTTCCTGAACTGAGAGGCCCAAACCTGGACACAGCACTCACGGTGCAGCCTCACCAGTGCCGAGTACAGAGCCCTGCTGGCCGCACTATTTCTGACATGGGCCAGGATGCCATTGGCCTTCTCGGGCACCTGGGCACACTGCTGGCTCATGTACGTTCATCAAGGTCACCAGGTGTTGTCCCAGCTCTCTCTTTCTCTGGCCCGGTACTTGGGGTTTCCACAGAGAGCTGCCGGAGGAAAGCCAAGGAGACAAGCCAGGCCCTGGCTGGTGCCACAGTTCGGTGTGACAGCAGGCACAGAACACTGGAAAAACAAGGGTGTGTGCGAGAGCCTGCATTGAAACAAGTGCTCCCCCTGCTTTCCTGAAAGAAGTTCTTGCTGGTTTAGATGTAAAGAGGATCCTTGGCGTGTACAAGTGTGCTAGAAGTGTCCTTGCCTTTGAGGCTATGCTGTTAAATCTACCTGTGCCACAAGATTTGTAATGTGGTTGCTGGGATTTACACACAGAAATATTTGCAGTGCTTTTCCCCTGCCTTCTTGATCTTAACAGTTTCCGTGGCTTGTCATTTTACTGTACGGCAGAGCAGCCTAGGCATATTTTTATGTTTTATGTTAGTATGGAAACCAGTAGGCACATATAATTAGTGTGGTATAAGGCTGCTGAACTTTTTTGTAACTTCTCAATGTTATTTTATTTTGCCCAAATTGCAGGTCAATGTTCCTTTATTCATCGGGACCAGCCCTGCTGTGTGCAGTGAGATAAACCTCTTGATTTAAGGGCTTTTCACTATTACTATTCTGCCTTCACATGATTCTACTGGACCCTTTTGGTATGTATAGGAACTCTTGCAGAGACAGCTTGGTGGCATGACTAGAAGACATAATAGTGATCAGTTTGGAAGGGCTAGTGCTGCAAACATACTTTCTGAATTGTGAATAGCAATACTTAAAAAGTTAGATGTTCAGGTATTTCATAATTGTTAGTAGCTGTTCCATCTAATTCTTTTTGCATTACTCAGATCACTCAGGTCTCAAGAAAACATCATAAATAAAGAGCTACAACATAAATAAAACTGGATCTGAAATACTATTTCAATATTTTTACTGAGGTATGTTGAAATACAGGAGATGACACGTGATTCGGGCTTCAAATCTGTTGTTACCATTTGTTGAAAATAATTTTGCTTTCCCATCAAGTATGTACTGTGAATTCTGAAGTATTTTGAAAAAATCTTGTACTTAACTCTTCTGGTCATTCCTCACCATTGTTTAACCACTTATTTTTCAATTTAAATAAAATGAAAGTGTTGTTCAGGAGCTCAGCAGCCGATTACTTACTGTAAGATCAAATTGTAAGTTTGATCCATTATCAGATCAGTAGACATATCGTGGAACTAAAATTAGCTATGTATTTTGGAAGAGGCTGTCATGTCATAATAGGTTGTAATAGACACTCCAGTCTTTCTAAATAATGCTTGTTGGCAGCTTTTCATTCTACTTTTGAAACTTCTGTAAACTAAGAGTTTGCGATGTAGGCAAGTAATCATTTCCTCAGAGTTAAGAGAAGCAGATGTCTTAAATCTACACACAGATCTGATAAGTAGCAATAAAATAACCCTCTTGCTGATTGATCAGATATTTTACCATAAACTGTACCTTTCTTACTATTTTTAGGAAGCACTCTGGCAAATAATTATGTCATCCCAGTAAACTGTGAGCTGCTTGTTTTCATATTCTCTCATGTTGACCTTTACAGCAATATAAATCCACAGACTTCTACAGTGTTATCCTTACCTACTCCACAGTAAGTGAAAACAGATTAACACTAATGGTTGAACTTTACTTTTATCTCCCTTTCAGATTCATTTGGTTTTATGTACTCCATAATCACATAGTTGGCCACTGAATAGATTCCTGGCTCACTGAACATGCTAGAAAACTACTGGAGAGTCTGATATTCAACATTCACCTACACTGGGTGTCTTAAGATGACTAGTCTAACTGGAACTGTGTCTCATTCACCTTGTAAGAGTAAACACACACACCTAGACAATAAAATGGTGGGAAAAATGCTTCACCGTTGCTGTGCTTGAACAGATACGAAACTTCCTGTGGTGTCCTGGCTTGTGTCCAGATTTCAAGATAACCCTTACTGTGGTACATTAAACTAGGTGACAGAACACTTACCCATGAGCAATTCTGCAAAAAGGGAACCTTATTTTGTCCTAGCCCGTTTTAGACCTGGATGGTCTGAAATAGTTAATCTCGGGCACAGGTGGAGCTGTCAATTTTCAGTTACAGTTTAGTGGCAATGCCTTTCTTCTTGATTACTGGACTATTTACCAGCAAAGCAGCTAAAAACTGAAGTTGTAAGAGTACTGCAATGTTGCAGCACAGATAAAATAAAAAATAGCCTTTAATTCACACACTCGCCCCTCCCTTTTTGAGGGGTAGTCCAGAGGCTGCATCAGTGTCTCTAACCATTCAGGTAGCAGCAAGTGACCTAGATCACTGCATATGCATACAGAGTAGGGCTAAAAGAGATTAGCAGAAAGCTTACTTTTTTTTGTTTCTATTACTTTAAATTTAGATGTAAAGATTAAAACCAGCTTTGAATTACAATGGGAAGTCCAATTTAAATATTTTATTTGCTTTATGCACAAAGGTAACTGTTTTATTCTTTGCATATATATATGTATAAAATAAAATGGTGAGGTCCTTATGTATTTGCATCAGATTTAATAGATCACACATACATATACACAGTGAGGTGTTCACAACCTCCTCAACTTGTAGATCTGCAACTGAAGGATAAATATATTGTTTAACTCTCTAGTCACATTCATTTAATGAATTTTATGTTGCAATTGCCAATAAGGACATCAAAGGAGCCCAACTTCAGGTGCAGCAAATGGCACAGTTCAACTGCTGCCTAAATGGGTTTTGAACTGGAAGTGTGGGAACTGGCAGTGCTCTGAATAGCATGATTTCTTACAACTGGAAGGGCACACAGACCACAGACACCACCACTGCTGTCTGGCACAGGTGTTTGCTTTCTCTGGAAAGCTAGGGAGGAGCCACTCCATCCCCCGTCGCTAGCTGAATTGGATTCTTCTCAAGCTGCTTGCTTAGCCACGTTTGAAATTGAGCCAAGATCAAATTCCCTGATGCCAGTAACACTGTTCATTTTAAGGAACCCTCTTCTTTGAAGTGCTTTCACTGCTCCTCATCTATAGTCAGAAACTGCCAGGGCTTATTCAACTGAAACTCTCAAGTCTCTTAGGAAGTCTTGATGGAGGGGAGGAAAAAAAGCAACCTGAGGGATGCTGTTGCAGGACCCCAGTGCAGTGTTCCTGGTCTTCAGGCTCTAAGCAGCAGCAGCACCTATTTGTGTTAGCTGCATGTGGAAATGTTTTGCTCCTGCTGATGTTTCTCAGGTTAATGTGACCAGTTTGAGTAGTTATGCTTATTTATCTCAGTTTTGGAAGGCTGAAGTAAAAGTTTATAGATCTGTGCACAAAATCGTGCCACCTACCTTTTACTGTAGTGAACAACATGAATTCATGGACAGAAAAGAAACAACATATAGGAAGTAATATTTTACTTACCACTTGGGAAAAAGAAATCCCCAAAAAGTAGCCCCTGCTCTTCCAGCCCCCTAAAAAAAAAAGGCAGTTGAGGAAAACCCAAATAAAACAGAACACATAAACTGCAGAGAGAGAGGATGGCAAGCAGCATTTTGAAAAAGTTGTTTATTTAGTTTGAATTTTAAACATGTTCACCATGTTCTGTGTTAAAATCCTATAGCTTTAAAAATCAAAGCTATCTTGTAGCATTTTATAGGCTCTATACAGAGTTCTTGTGCAAACTATACAGTTCAACAAGCTATAATTTTTCTGTGGAAAATGGTTTATCCCTTAGTAGGTTTTCCTTATGTATTTGATAGCAGAATCAACAGAGAATGTAAGAAAATGAAACTTTTTTTCATGATGAATGTTATCGTCTTCTGTTGAGACTACAAAATTTTTCCTATGTTTTTTCTGCTTAGCCACACTTTGAAGAAAAAATTTTACACACAGATACAATGCTGCTAATGAGAAGGTGATTTCATATCATTGGTATTTTTTTTAAGCTGCTCAGGAGGCTTTTTTCTTGGCACTGTACAAAAGAATAATATTCATTTTAGCATCAACCTGGAAATAGCTGGCAGTAAACATAATTGAAGCTTCCTGTTGTGTGACTACCATAAAGTCTTACATAATCCTGTAGAGATATTTTGTATCTAGTGGTTTGTATCCATTGATTCTGATTTGGGGTTTTTTTATATAATGAAAAAGAATGGTAATTATTTTGCTTAAAGGTAGGCAAAATTAAGAATTCCTGGGAGACGGAAGTAGCTATTGTGAGGGTTTTTAAAAATGTAGCTACCCAGATATTGAGAAGATTCACATTTACTTAAGTTAAAGAGTTATTTTGTCCTAACAGGCATGACAAAACCTGTCTTCATTCCTTTCTATTCAGCTCAGCAAGTAGTTCCGTGCTCCAGTAGTTAATCAGTTACCAGATTCCACAGCTTTTGTTTTCACACTGTTTAATTTTTCTTGTTTGACACAGAACCTGTGAATGGATTCAGCTGCAGATACAGGTACAACTTTCAGGTCAGCCTACTCTTTATGAGTAGCACTGCTTTTTATTACCATTACCACCACAGTTACTCATTCTAAACAGGTAAATTTCTAATAAATATGTAGAAAGAAAGCAGTAAAAATGACAAGTAAGTTTCCTGTCTTGCCATGAAGCTAATTCTGAGCAGATAAATCTAGGCTTAATTAGGTCACTCTATAAAATTGAACAATTAAAAAAGTTAGTCTGGCAAGAATTAGTATCCACACATCTTACTGTAATGGCACTATGCCTTATCACAACACTGCTGTTATGTGGCAGGGATTATAAAAACACTGTATAAAAGAGAAGACCAATAAATGAACTGCTCAAAATACCAAGTCATTGGCAGTGGAGCTTCTCTCTCTCACTCGCATGCTACGTTCATTGAACTGTCTCTCCAGTAAATACTCTGCAGACAGAGCAGATGATGTTGAGCTGCACACAGAAGGCTCAAACAGCTGCAATTACAAAAATCCTGCCGACAAATGCCATAGAGACTGGCAGTACTCAGACACATTAAGGAGATAGCCGCTATACCACTTCAAGCATGAGAGAAATTTTTTGCTTAAGGTTATCTTAAATTAATTTTAAAGAAAGATTTTCAAAACTCACCCTTCTGTTTGAATTGTGAAAAGTTCTGTTCTTGGTCGGGGTGATAAATATTTACTATTGACTTCCCCTCCAGCTATAAACCTCAAGTGTAAGTGAGATGAGGAAGCCACTGTGGACCACACTAGAGAATGCCGAGAGGAGATCTGCTGCACCTAAGATATATACAATGTGCAATGGATAACCTAATATGCCTTTCATTTAACTGGCTGGGCAGGTTTCTGCATTCTGGAGAGCATGGAATCATACCAGAATTTGTTGGCATAACAGGCCCGTCAGACCGGTTCCCGGGGCGCCCAGGAACCTGCCCAACCAGTCTGCATCAAAGGCCGGCCCAACATGCTGCAGCCCAGCTCGGCTGGGGAGGCTTCTACCCGCGAATTATTCACGCCTCTGTCAACTCCCAACATACTGCTCAGAGAGAATGATGTAGCCTCCAGCAAAATAATTTACCGAGGGGTGGGGGAATGATACATCCTTGTTAAGTGTAGCAAGATCTTATTGTTATAAATTTTGTTTCATTTTATATGCAGATAAACTGGGCTAGAGGTCTGCCCAGCATAAGTGCAAAGAGAAACAGGGAAGAAAATGCTTTTTTTTAATAATACCAACAGTACAGACTTATTATAATGAAATAAAACCAAATCTTTAGTGTGACCAGCTAAAATCCTCTGAAATTATGCACTAATTCAGATTTATTTACTGTGCAAAGTGTATTTACTATATGCGTAGGATTCAGCATACCTTTGTTACCATATGAGAAATGGCACACTGGGAGCTTGCACATGGAATATCCACCTTGTGACTTTGGTGGAGCCCTAGGTCTGTGCAAGCTGACCCTGAATTACTGCATAGTCCATTTCAAGGTGAAACAGGTCAGAGAATATGGCACGTATGGGACATGCTTCCCTAACTGTGAGAAACTAGAGCAGCTGCCCTGTTACAATAGCACATGGGCTGCAATAGCAGCTGCACTGGTTTGTGTTCATGGCTGTGGGGCAAGAATACTTGCACAGCAGTCCTGCATATTGCATAGTTTTTCAGGCTATAGGCAGAGATCAGGATATGCCCCGACAGAAGCCCGCATCTGTGTAAACTTCGTACTTTTTTTTTTTTTCAGATATAAATAGAGGCCATAATTTTCAGATCTCCTGCTGTGATTGTCAGAGATGTTGAGTAAAATCTGTAAGAGCTGTAAAAGTCTTAACACCTCTGGCAATGTAATCATGGGTATGCATACAATCAGTCTGCTAAGCCTGTGTTTATTTTTTGTTTAGGCAACTAAATTTAAACACTTGGGCTTTAAAAGGTTTGCTGTGTTGAATGTTATCAAGAACTCTGAGTGACTGTAGAAAGCTGTGTTTGTTCATAAAATGATCCCACAGTGATATTTATCATTTTTTAGATAATTTCTTACTTACCCATTTTAATAATAGTTACTAGACAACGAGTGATCAGAACTGGAAGTTACCACCAAATTCAAACAATGTTGTGTAGCATAGGCAGTGTTTTCACCATTGACCAGAACAGGAAAGACAAGCTGATATTTGAATATACTCAGATGATTTTACTACAGGAAAATAACCCTTCCTATAAGACTGCAGCTTATGACTGCCTTGAAAGGAAGGCTCTTTTCTGAAGAAGACAACTAACTGAGCTGAAATGCCAGATGTATGCTGTTTGTGCTTGCAGTCACCCCACCTAAGGCTATGATTTCATACAGCTAAGCAGGGCTGGGCTGGGTCAGTACTTGGATAAGAGATTTACCGAAGGTCCTCTGCAGGAAGTGGTTTTGGTGATTCAAGAGGCTATGCTGAATAATTTGGCATCACTGCCAAATGTGATGGAGACATTGGGTTCTGGATATGCCCCAGTCTTGTTGCCATATTAAATGGAAGGTTTTAAAGACTCCAAAGCCCTTTCTAAAAGCACTACATCTTGAACTGTAAATCTCTATCCAATGTGAATGTACTGTGTCTGCCTACAGTGTGGTTTTATGAGTGTCACATAATTTGGTAAACTGTGTGACTGATTAACACAAGCAAATTACCACCCAAAATAGCTGTAAGACTGTACAACGTAGAAAAGGTTCTGCTTGTTTAATAGACTTATGGAGGGCTGGTGTGCTTCAAAGCTGGTCTACTTCCAACTGTGTCTGCTGGTCTCATAAAAGGCACTGTCTGAATTTTTTCTTTCTGCATCCTGAGCTCATCATTAAACTTGGAGTCTTATAGCAAACCTGATGGTGGCTCTTTAAAGGCCTTGCACTTGCCATTGAACTCTTTACTGAACTCTGAAAAGCATAGGGATAAAAGGGATGTTTACTACCTCTTCCTTTGACCTGAGAGCTCAAAGGAGCTTGTTCTCTCCAGATTCATTCCCCCAAACAAAACCCACCATGTACACACCTTAGAGATTCAACAGGTGCTTTTTTAGGGCTTCTCATGCAGAGTTGCTGGAAGGATTGAGACTTTAAGTTATGCTTTTATATTCACTTCCACAAGTCATAGAAATTTAATTTTTCAAAAGTAAAAGACAAAGGTGTAAGACAAAGAAGGTATTGTATGTATCATTACATTTTGTGATAAACATCAATTGACTCTTGTTCTCAGCCTTGTAACTCACGACAGTTCTAAATGTAGACTTGCCACAGACATAAATATTGTAGTATAAGGCTTGCTCGGGGTTCTCTGTGAGAGAGATCACTTTTCCTCCTGAAGAAGGCAGTATAATTATCTGAAGGACTGATTTCTCTCTTATTTCAAACATCATTGGCATTAAATAGATTTCACAGATGAATACTCTTCAAAAGCAAACCTACTGTTACAGGTTTTTTCAGTTGAGAATAAAGTATAAGTTACGTGTCATCTCCAGCTTCCATCAAGAAAAGTCTCATAATGCTTATCTGTGAACTCTACCAATTTACACAGTGATCACAAAAAATCTTCTTCAGGAGAAGAATCTCAAGAGATGTGCAATTCTGGAAAGTAAGACAATATAAATGGTGCAGGCTTCAACTTGTTCTTATAGTGAAGGTATGCACAAACATTCATGTCTACAAGTATTCATTACAGAGAGTTTACAACATACCTCCCCGTAGCTATCAAAAGCTGTTCAGTACATTCACAAGCAAATTCAGATAACACACGTGCCCCCACCCCCTATCAGAGTTAGGTAATATTTCTTTCCTCTTGACTAGCTGTGGAGCAGTGTAAGGGCAGGAGACTGTTGGTTCATAAAGAGCATAATGAAAAGTAGGCCGAGTCCTGCCTTGGATAAGGAAGAGAGGTAGCAGCACTTAATTTCTGACCTAGAGGCTAACCGGAGAAAAATGCCTTCATGTGAGCCAAGGGTTGCAACCTAAAGGATTTTTGATGCTTTTCTGAGCAAGAACAGGTTTAGAACTTGTTGCAACTAATTTGTTGATGACAACAGTTTCTCCTTTACCTTGTCTGAGACAGCAGAACTGGACATTGGCAGGATATAAAAAACAAATTACAAGAGAACTATCACTATTCTCACTACAAGAGTAAGCCTGATATAAAAGCTTGCTATTTTTTCTGTGAGGAAAAGGCCTTGAAGTATTTTTTGGTGTCTTACAGACATTTAGGACTACTTTGGCTTTGGCTTTTCTTTCATGGAGATTAATCATTACAGAAGAGTGAGTGTTTTCTGTATAAAGCAGGAAGCAGAAGAGGCATTGCTGTCATTGTTTGGATCTCTGAATAATAACTATTTTTCTGTTATTTGTCTTCTTTTTCTGATGATACTGGATTAAGCAAGAGGCTTTCTATATGAAAACATGGAAGCATGGGATATCCTGAACCTCACAGTTATCTTTTCACATGCTGAAATTAGATACCTTATTTTTCTGTTTTGTCATCTTAGGCCTTCAGTTATTTTAAATATGAGAACTACTTTTTCATCCCTTTGTTTGTACTTATGGTCTCCTCTGCAGTCCTTGGTCAAAGACCTTAGGAAATCCAAGTGGATTGTCTGCTACTCATTTGTTTGGTGTTTTACTAATACACCAGATAGTTTTGTTAAGGAGCTACAGTTTTCTATTGTAGGAGGCCTGCTGAAATATTCTTAGCACATTAGGTTTCTCTTTGTGTCTCATACTGCAAAATGAAATGATAGTTTAAATCAAGCTATTACTGAGGAAAGACTCACTAAAATTTTCAATAGGTCTGTTTTTAAACAAAGAATATGTTATTTATTGCTTTCTGGTTCATTGACTATTAGTGAGAAAATATATTTTTGGTTTGAAACCCAATGTTAGTAAGACAATATCTTTTGTTAGAAACTTAAAATGCCACATTGTTATTAAGCATCTTCAGAATTCAGAACATTAAGAGAAACCACTCTTATGTTCTGTTACTTCATTCAGCAGTCCTGTTGCAGAATTTTCTCTTCCAATACCTAAAGCTTTGTTGGTCTCTCCTGTTTCTTTTACTTAGAAACAGCAAGAGGAGGAGGGTATTGGGAAAACACTAGATGGATGGAAATGTATGTTCCAGCTTTTCCAAAGCAAAACATTTGACTTTCGCAATTAATGTCTTTCACATAAAATTCCAAGCTTCTAAACTTAGAAGGAGCTTTGCTAATGACTTCAATGAAGCCAGATTTTTAATATTCTAATGTATCTTTCTTGTATTATAAAATAATAAAATTCTCCCTCTCTCATTTCTTCAGCTTCTGTCATCTATGATCAGTTGTTTATATTCAGCAGCCAGAACAGTCATACCTGTTGTCAGCTCTCTTAGGACTTTAAAAGGAAAAAGTTCACACCAATCTGGCAGCATTATTGAAATTCGATGAACAGAGTGGCTTGTTTTTATGCCTCATTCAGTATTTCTTCTTTATCTTGTTTCAAATATAGATTAGCTACCTCTGGGAAATCCCAGGAGGAGGTAGCTTGTGGCAGAAGGAGGGGAAGAGCAGTGAGAGGTGGGAAAGGTGTGGTAGTGCCTTTCTCCAGCACAGATCTCTGCAGAGCTTCTCTCTACCTTCATCTGAGACACTCATCTGAAGCCCCAACATTAACAAATGCCAAATAGGCTGTCATTCACCTTCTTGATTTATCCAGAAGCCAAGTTTGCCATTGTCTCCAAAATATTCCAGTGAAAGTGTCGGTGGGCTTTCTTGGTGGAGGGCATTTGTGAAATAGTCTGGTTTAAAAATTCTATACTTTAGCAAAAGAAAATTTTAAACCACAATTATTAAATAAATATTATATCACAGCCCCACAAAATCTGTATCAAGATAGCTGGAGTACTGGCAAATCTTGGCAAGGCAGACAAAAGTGGTGGGCCCACAGGATTATTTTTTAAAGCAAAACATGTTTCATTTTGAAACAAAGCAGTGGTAGCATGTCTGAGGGGGCACATGCTCCAACCTTTTCAATATATGAAAGAGATCAAACTTGTGGGAAACTAACACATGCTAGTGAACAAAACTTTATTTAATATGATACGAATGCCGTTTAAGGCCTTAAAATTTCATGAGAAAACTGTATAATGAACTGACAGCTATAATGTGAGCACATTCCTGGACTAATTCTAGAAATGACACTATACATTTTCCTCATTTCCAACTACTTTATCACTAAAGGGATGCAATCAACTGAAAAAAACACAAACAAACAAACACAAGAAAAGTAATTGTGATTTAACAGTATCTTTTGTATTAGATTTATTTTCCTCCCTCAGGAAAACTGCATGGCTGAAACATAAACTTTTCACCTGCACAGGAAAGATATAAACTTTGAAGTGTTTCTTGGTTACGTGATGCTGGTCAAATTTCGTTTTGCATTGTGTTTACTGTGCTGTGCGTAACACCACAGCTTTTTCAATGCTCTAGTGATCAAAAAAAGGCAGTACAATACAGACACAATGTAAGTATTGTTGTTTCTTTAAGTACTAATGGGCTTCTGAAAATTCCAAGGGAAGTGGTAATTTGCCTTAAGGAAAGCGTATTTTTTCTGGTGCTTCCATAAGCCCCTGACAGAAGGCAGGATTGTCAGGACTGATGGCTCAGGTCAGCTTTATCCGAGCTTCCACCTAAGGCAAGGTCAAAATCCAGCTGATAGCTAAGGATTGACTCATCCTCTCTGAGGAAACAGATGCTACAGGATTTTAGTAGAGAAGAGTTTTTTGGATGATTCACTTGAGCTAGACCAAATTCATCTGGAGCTACTTACATTGACTTCCATTCCAAATCAGCTAAGCTAAGACAAAAAGTCTGGTTTTGAATGTGAATTTCAGCGATCCGACAACTTTTTGGATTTGCTCAGTGTAATCAGTTTAAAATCTTGTCTTTCATTACTGTGTCTGACATAGGCAGATTAGAGAGAAGTAAGATAAGGTGTGAATTTACAGCACTCTGGCTACCTTGCCGTAGTCCCTTCTGAGCAAATGCCTGTGTTAGGTGTCAATGTATCCTGCTATCAAAGTGGACTAACTAGTGAACTCTGATGGTGTTCCCTAGTCCTCTTGGCAGTGATTACCTTGTATAGCTGGCACTTAACCCACTGAAGCTTGCTCATATCCCACTCATGAGATTAATTTGTGTTCCTCCTTGATTAGCAAAAAATGGGCAGAAAAGTCCCTAAGGCTGACCTGGAGCACGTCCTCTGTATTGGTGCTTGTACAGGTAAAGTGTGTAATTTAATTGGGTGCTACATCATTCAGTTATCTAAAAGGGATTGTCCTAATCATCCTTTGTGCAGGTTCTTGCAGTGTGGTCTTCTTTAGGAAATAAATCATGTTTTAACAGATGCTTTTTTTGAAAGTAAAATAATTGGAATTTGATCTAGAGTTTAAAAAAGCAATTTACTCATAGAGGGTGGAGGCCTCGAGTGTTTCTATTTGCAAGGCACAGTGTTTTTCTTATGTGAGCATCTAGAAATGCAAAATCAGAACACAGTGGTGAAACCATTCTTTTCTGGTCACAACACCTAGAAAAATCACTCTGATGCACCCTCTAGAATTAATACAACCATGTTTCTGAGGATGCCCGCCCCATGCTCCCCAACAAACTAACTGGGAAACTTAGTCAAAACTAACTGGGAGACAACCACCGCTCTCCTCAGCTGGCCGAAACACAGACTCTCCACCTACCTTCTTATAACTGGGCTGACTCATACACAGTCAGGACCAGACACTATGCTATGTAAAATGGCAGCAACTAGGAATCTAAAAGAAAGCAAAGAGTACTGATCAACAAATACTGTTTTAGTTCAGTAAATGAAAATGTGTGAGCTAAATGGGAGAAAACCTTTCCCCACCCCAGCAATTTAGAGAATGTATGGAATAGTGAATAGTGTATATGTACCTTTGATCGTATATTTTTTTCTGACACTCAGGTCTGTAGTTCATTTTTTTCTGGCTTGTATTCAAGCAAATACAGGATTGTAATTAATTATAAGAACAAATATCAGGGACTCATATTTGAGTTATGCTTTAAAAGGCACCGAAACAAAAGCATTAAGTGTTAAACCACATCTAAGGTATTGATCTAGGCTCTGCTACCATTTAGGCAGGCTTCCTTGTTATAAATCAAGGGACTTTTATTTCATTAAGGAAGTGTATAAAATTATTTTTCATCCTGAAATGGATGATCTCAGTGTAGGTGCGTGAGGAAATTGTCCTGTTGTGCTTTCTGCTTCCACTGATTTGCTGCTCTTTAGATTTTGTGTTTTAGGACTCTTCAAAGACTTGTCTCTATTTATTTTGTGGGGGCACACAGAACCAAGGAATGAAATGGGTCCCTCTGTTTCATAAACTGGGCTGGCAAAGATCCTGTTGCCTGACTGCCTGTGCTGGGAGGGACATCTGCATCCCCTGTGCGGCCAGTTATCCAGCTGCTCCTCAGTAAAAGACCTGCAAAATAGATGAATGGTGACTATTTTGGGGTGAGAGCAGATCGGAAGGAGAGGTTATTGCTCCTTGCAGAAGCAATCTGCTGCTTCTGCTTTCTTCATTGCAGCAGCAGGGGTTAAACCGTCAGTTTCCGAGTTTTGTCAGCACATGTGAATTACGTTAAACTGTTTTTAGGGTGTCAAGATCTCATCTTCCCTACATCTTGAGAAGCCCAGGGACAGTCCAGTGTCAGCAATACTATTTTCTAAGAATTCTGCACCTTTATATACTTACTTCTTAGATTATACCTTTGTTGTTTTTCCAATCATGCTACTTATATTTTAAACACAAAGTAGTACAAGGATTAATGCAAGTGGAATGTGCATACTGGAACATGGCCTGTTTGTTACAGGAAACCATTGTCACGCGTTACTGATGATCTGACATAGGGTCGATTGTCTACGCTGCAGCGTAAAACGCGAAACTTACCTTTGGGGAAATAGAAACCATTTATCAATGGATAATCTCCAGGTTGTTTTCTTAACGTCAGTGAGAAACAGTAATTCAGTGACAGAGAGAAGTTGGTTTTTTTGTCATAGGTACCCTACCTGGGTCAGCATAACACCAATTTCTTCAGAAAATAATTTTTTTCTTTTTTACGTTTTTGCAATGCTAAGCCAGAAGAATAGCACACACAAAAAAAAAAAACAAAAAAAAAAAAAAAAAAAAAAAAAAAAAAAAAAAAAAAAACCAAAAAAAAAAAACCAAAAAAAAGACAATCTGGTCTCAGTGAGTTTCAAGGCACATGGGGTTGATTTCAACTGGTACTGGAACTGGTTTAAAAACTGAAAACAGTTGCTTTTGTCTCCCTCTCTCACCTTATTTAAAGTTTCTAGATCATGTTTTGCCCATTTCTGGGCTGTGTAAAAAACCTGAAAGCTGACGTGTGCCCTGGCCCTCCATCATCTTGTTGGCTTGAAAACTAGGCAGGATCCAGCCCAGCCTCTGTCATTCAGATCAAAATACCCTTTTAAACATAAAAAGGATTTTATTGGTAGGACAAAGGTCAAATAATTGCATTGCCTTGCAAAGTTTCTTTTAAAGGACACCAGAATGACTGAGAATTCAAATAATATTTAGCTCCAGTAAAACCACAGGAGTTTCTATCTGCCATAGTCATGACACAAAGATTAAACTGAGCCCCTGGGGGTGAATAGTATCAGGAGTGATCAAGGGTGGGAAAGCTGGACAGGGTGCTGAGTTTTGTTTTGCTTCAGGCTTATGACAGCTCTATTTCTCTGGAGATTTGGCATCCTTTCTCTTGCAGCTGACATAATGAAATAGTCCACCTCTTCTTCTGGCTGCATATGTGTGGGTTGTAGGAACAGGGGAAACATACAGCACTGAAAATCCATGTGGGATCACAGAGCACACTCCAAAGCATGTGGCTGGTGAGCTGTGGCCTGTACAGCAGCCCCGTGTGCTCTAGTTGCTGACAAGTCTTGTTGAGACCAGGGTTGGGGAAGGCAGCAGCTGACAGCAAATAAGGGAAGGAGAGCATGGGAACAGCAAGGATGACACTGGCACAGCAATAGAAGTAATGACCAGAATGCAGAAGAGGGGAAGGAATTTGGACAAGAACAAAATGTGTATTTGAGTTTGAAAGTTTTCTTCTTGTGAAAGCAAATCCTGCTGCTACTTTCTCTAAATATACTCTCAGGGGTTTATACTGTTACCCAACTGCTTATGAAGCAGTTCACCAGTGCTGATCAGAGGTTACCTGCATATTCATTTTCTGGAGAGAAATTAATTATTTACGTGGAGGAAGTGATTAGCACCTTTGCTAAGCATATTGCTACCCAGAAACCAGGCAATTCCAACATCTGACAAACAGTAACATGAATGTTTCCAATCATCTGGCATTTTCAGTGGTATGAATCAAGCAACATTCTTAAGAAATCAAGAAAATATCTTTATCCAATCAACTTTCTCCCATTTCTATTCTGGTTCAGATTTTCCTCTGATTCAACTCCAGATTAACCGCCTTATGGCAATTGTTAGCAAGGTTGGAAGAGTTAAACCAGGGTGAATATGGCCCTTTTGTTTGTGCTATCTGTACTTTTTGTACTCTAAAGCCCAGGCTGACACTTGATATTGTGCTTAGTCAAAGCCTTTCAAATGGTGCTCTCTGTATCAGATTAATGATGCTCTGAGTTACACAGGCAGCAAATCAACCAAATCAATACACATACAATAGTTCAGGTGGACTGTTGTTTTTTGTTTCAAAAGAATGAAGGACTTGCTGTGACAAAGACACCGGAAAGATAGAAATATGTGGGCAGATGGCAGTAGGGCCCCGTTTGGACAAGTGAACAGCCTGAACTAGTGTCATCTCACCTAGTATGTGACCTGAGACAATTTGGCTCTGAGTTCTTTCCTCCCTTTTGCATGGCCCTTTGTTCATTGTCTTTCAGCAGTGGCTGATGTTTGAAATACATACGCTACTGCTGCTTACAGAGCTCTAGCACCAGAGGAAAGCAACCTGAGCTTTAGGGAAACTTCAAAAGCAAAAGGACATAACATCTCTCCTGGGACAGCTGTTTAGTCTGGTCTCTTTATAAAGTTTTGCCACTGACAACATGGCAGTTGCCTAATTTTGAGCAGCCATTACTTTACTTTTACTTGTACTTTGAGGGGACACTCAGCTCAGCTGGGATCTTTGCACTTCCATCAGGGCAGGCAGCTGTATCAATAGCTAAGTGAAAACTGATGTGTGAAATATTCTTTTAATAAAATCTAGATTCCATGAGAAAAAATGGGATAAAACTGCCCATTTTTGTACAAATATTTGGGTCAGAACAAGAGAAAGGACTCAACCTGAGGTGTTTGCCTCTGCAAGATCAAACTACAAGCCTTCCAGAGAAATTCCAATGTGATTTTGGTTACACATGCTAAAATGGCTTTTCTGTTCCTTTCCTTATTTTTTTTTTTATTAGGTTAACTGGTTTCATCATGCAGGAAGATCAAAAGACACACAAGCACCATAAAAGAAAATTAGGAAAAGATACAAGTGCAAAGAACCTGGCAAAAGACTGCCAGGCGCGTGACCTTGGGGAGATTGAGCTGGCTTCTCTCTGGGTCTGGGATTCCAGAATTAAATTGAGCAAGTTACATGCACTGGCCACTTAGGAAAGGCAGATGTAACACAAGTGGAATTTTATTTCTGTACTTCATATTCCTGTGTAACTGGAAGCCAGCTAATAGCAGAAATGCTGTTGCCTCGGATCCGTACTGGAAGAGATGATTACTCAAGGCAGAGCATATATGAGGAAAGATATTGGCTTCCTATTCTGTAGCACTTTCCCCAGTTTGTTACACAGCATGATAAATAGAACAACACTTCCATGATGTTTATATGTTTTATAATACATCCTAGCAGTAGAATCAAGACCAAGTGCCAAGATAGTTAATGAATTCCACTTTCCTGAATTACCCATAAGGTTTAAGTTACGTATGGCAGTTACCTCCTTTAAATTATTAAGCATGCAGTGAGTGGTTATTGCTTGCTGTCTTTCTGCCTGCACTGTGGCAGGGACAGTGAAACTTGGTGTGTGTGCTCGCATGGTGACACACGTGTGCCACACCCCCTCCTGCTGCTGGTGGAACCATGAAGAGCTGCGCTGGTGGCCCCGCGGTGCCGGGCTGTGCACCTGCACGCAGCTGCCAGCAGCTGGCTTCCCGAGGAGTTCCTGCTCCAGGAGGTGAGGCAGGAAAGGGTAAGACAGCAGTGTATCATCATCATCGTGACTGTAATGTGAAGGAGGAGAAAAGATACAAAGAGCTGAAGTGACAAGTCCAAGATTGCCCTGAGGAGCTGGAGTTACTGTAAGGAACCGAATTCCCCACATAACCTATGTCTCCAGTCCAGGACCTTCCCACAGAGCTCTGCTAAATCACACAAACCTTAGAGATTTCTTACAGTTTGGTTTAATCATACAGCTACAACAATGCCAGTCCCTGGCCATGCTTGCTCCATGTAACTTCAAGGACTCTTGTAACTTGAGCAAACAAGGAAAACCACAACCAAAGGGCAAAACATGCTGCTCCTTGCTTGGACTTCTAGTCTTGTTTTTTTCTGCTGAAGGTGCCTGGTTGCTTTTTAATTATCTTAATCTGCTTAGCTTTTACTGGACCTGTTTTACAATAATGAACCTAAACTTGAACCTAACAGTGTGAGGCTGCTGTGTGATTCTCTAGAGTGATAGAGTACCTCCCAGTCCGCTTACAGGACACATTAAAGGGCCTCTCTACAAGCTGGTGAAGTTAAGTGGTTCTAGTGCATTTAGTGTTTTATACCAACAAATTATCAGATATCCTGCAGTGGGTCCCATGGCCCTGACAGACCTCCCTAAGCCATAGGTGAGTCTTCACTGCATAGAACCAATGTACTTGAATATACTTTGGGCTGCATGGTTTGCTTCAGTGGTTCTTTCCTGGGCTTCCTGGCATGCTATGAGATACAGCTCTCTGACAGTTTAAAGGATAGAGATGATGTATCTGATCCATATTTAAAAGCTAGACCACCATCATCCCAGTAATCCATAGTGAGAAGGCAAAACCAGAAGACAGCATACTAGCAGATGATGACTGTCAGCTCCTTTCCAGAGAACTGCGCAGGGAGAAAGAGGTGTTCTCTGGATCACACCTTTCTCTGCACGTCTGGGGACCCACAGCAAAGGGAGTTGATAGTAATGCAGCTCAAAGCGTATAAACCTGGGGTCCCTGAAGGGTGACATTGCTATAAAAATGCCTGCTCTTAGCCTACTAGGAAAAGAAAATAGTTAATGGTGAAAAATTAGAGTGTCTTTATGATTGCATTTAAAACCTGAGGGGAGCCTGTAATAGGCTAAATAGACTACTTAGAGAAAAGTCCTGATGTTTTCCTCTTTTTTGTGTGTGTTTTAATTTATTGTGTGTAGCTGCCATTATCCATAAACCAAAACTTACGACTCTTACAACAGGAGAAAAGAACACTTTATTGTCTGCTGTTGGCAGATCACCCAAAGTCCCCTCCCAACTTAACAAGCATTAAGCTTCAATAAGACACAAGACACTTTAGAAAAAAACATCGCCACAAGGCTAATGATGACAACAGCTGCCAGCAAATTTTCCATTGCAAGCAAGTAAAGACTTGAAACAAATTTTAGCTCAAGTTTTGTTTTAGTAGCATCAGTGACATGTCTGTACCGGCAACGGCTCAAATTGCATTCCTTAACACTAGGACTGAAGACCTATCTCCTGGAGTCATTTCATTGCAATAGCCTGGTAGTCATGAGTAGAGTGAAGTCTTTAACAAATCTGACCTTTCTCTTCTTTTAAGAAGAGGTATTTATGCCCTAAATAGCCAGTGAGACAAGTCATTGGAGTCTCACACAAATGAGAATTTCTCATGACAAAGAAAGTTAAGGTGCCTTATATGTTTGGAGGAGGGCATGAGAAATAGGTTGTGGGTCTCAGCAAAGCTGGAGACTCAAGAAATTTGTAAATTTGTTTGTTTTTCTGATACTAATTTTCTTCTTAACAAGTCATTTAAAGCCCAGTCTACATCAGTGACCTTACCTACACGTATAAGAGCTTTGTACAGCATGAGTAGGTGAGAAGTGATCTTCCTTCATTTTTCCAGTCTACACTGCAGTGAAAATTTTACTTGTACACCTCTCTCTCCCAGCTGGGTGAAGTTGCTCTATGTGAAGTTGTTCTATACAGAAAGTCTTGAAGATAATTAGATGAGAACAACACTGATCCCCTGGTAACAATAAAATGTCTGAACAACATAAATACAAGATGGTAGAACACAGGTAGTGAGAACAGTCTGGTAGGAAGAGAAATTCACACTGTCTGTTTTTGATATGCTCTCTTCTCAGAACAGGTGTTGCCACTTTGCTCAGCACCTGCAAGAGCTGAAAAGATATATTGAACAAAGGCAGGCTGAAAAACCCTTCTGACAGTCTGATTGTCTTTTCTGTCCTGTGAAAAGAATCTTAGCATGGGGACTCTGTTGCAGAGGTGGAGGTGGCCATTGGGTTAAGGGAGAATTTACCTAACAAATTGTGTTTGCTCTAAGAAGAATCAGGAAATTTTGGGCCACATAGGCTGCATCTGTGTTACCCTTGTGGGCAGAGCACAAGCTAGAAAGCCACGTGAAACAAAATGCACTTTCTGTTCTGTGTGTCTGCAGTTCTGGCCCTAAAGTAGAGTTCAGCAGCCTACATATCCTACAGTGTCTTGCTGCAGCCACCTTTTTAGAAGGCACCTACACTGCCTTGTCTGCATTGTATTGACCATGTAATTTTGCTGCATGGTGATAAGAGCATATAGTTTGACATAAGTTAACATAGCCTGTGGGTTGGCACATGTTTGAATCTGGACTAAAAAACAGTAGAACTCCAAACCTGTGTTTGAAGCTCCCGTGTTTTGGGTGTTAATATTGAAATTATTTGGGCATGAAACCAAGTTGAGCTTAAGCAAGTGCTGGGACACAAGCTTGAAGTGCAGTCTAAAAGTAACCATTGTGGTGCCCACACCTGTGTAGACTATAGCCCAAAGTCCTGTTACTGGAGCCACACAGGGGCACAGTGATGTGACCTTCTGCTTTTGTTTATTTGTGGTGCAGGTACACCAAGTAAAGCATGCGCTTAATAAAAGTACAGACCTTCTAAGCTGCTTCTACAAAAATGCTTTATTTTTGTGGTCTAGCATGAGCAGAATAGTACAAAATAGACAAAAGGAGTATGTTGTGAAGGAGTTACACTGACTAAAAAAGAAAAAAATGCTAATTATAAAAAGTAAAGAAGAATATTGGATTTGGGAGTTTATACTGAGTGTTTTATATGGAATACCTGATATTAAAGCGGCAAAGAATCCTCATTTGTGTTTCAGGGACATAGTCCTGGTTACTTATATACAAAATACTTGCCTGTCTTGATTATTTCGGATATGTTTCTCAAATTAATTTATTTTAGAACAGAAAAAGACCAAATTACCATGTTCTTACTTCAAAGCAAAACTCCCACATTTAGCCTAAATGAAACTAACTTGGCTTGATTTATCTTTTAGTTATTTTTTACAGGACATGTTGTGTTATTTAGGCAGAAGACAGAACACTCATTGTTTTCACTGGAGAGTCCTGCTTAAAGCATGGATCCACATTATACTATCCTAATGATGAACTTGGAATAAGTAATCAGATCTGAAGGAGGAGACAATCCGATTTTGGAAATTAATTACTTTTTATGCAACTTGACTTTAAAAAAGGAACAAAGAGACAAAGTTCCATTTGAATTATGCCACACAGAATTAATTTTTCCAAATGAAAGTCTCTTCTCTGAGAAGGGAACTTCATTTGGGGAGGTGGGGGGAGGGGGGGGGAGGAGAGGGAAGAAAAAAGGAAAAAAACCCCTGAATTGCATCCTCCCACGAGGACATTTAATTTAATAAAGCAGCCTCCTCAGGATTGCTCCACTGTTGCTTAGGCGCCTCGGGGGCAGGATTCTTCCTCATGAGGGGGAGGACCTTGGCCAGGCATGAGGGAGATGCTAAGGCTGGGTGTTAGGGAGTGGATTTGTCCCTGAGGGCAACATTCCGCTCTCCAAACAGCTGTATGAATTTCTAATGCAAATTCTGTCTTCATTATGTCTGTGAGAGGAATCACTTTTAGGTAGGTCAGCCGTTTCACACTCCTTTCTGAATTCCCCTGGCTAACCTGCTTGGTCTGGCAGTTTGCACAAGTGCCCACCCTATGCCCTGGTGCTTACCTGCCACCCGCCTCCATCCTTGTCCCCAGGTGATGGGATGTAGGATAATAACAGGGTAAATGAATCGTTGGCAAGTTATACAAAGGTAATCTGCGTTTTGGCTTTAGTGTGCCGGTGTTAGTAATCCCAGGAAGAACAAGTTAGCCCTTCTGCCTTTCAAGGTGGAGTCAGTGGAGTCATCTACCCTGTCTGTAGACAGGGTCTGGAGAAATTTAGTCACCCACCAGCTCCTAGAGCCAGAGCTGTCTCTCCTTATCACACTATGTTGGCAATTTCTTGTTACAGCATCAATTTACAAGGTAGTAGCAAAAGACAAAAGCCCCTGTATACTCCTAAAGAAGTGAAAAGGAACTATCTCTGTTAGCCTCAACATGAGCAGGATGGAGAAGAAGCGTCCCCTTGCCCTCCCAGCCTTTACAATAGTGCAAGAGTCTTTCAAAATGTGGAAGAGATGCCTGCTTTCGGGAAGCTCAGTGTGTACCTGTTGCACCCTGCCTTCAACACAGCAATGTGTTTTGTCCAGGAAATGGCAAAACAGAGTTTTGCATACATAAATAATACAGCCTTCTATCCAGAAGGAATATTTCAGCGATATAAAATAAGTTGCTATTTGTTACTAAAGCATTTCAGGCCAAACAAGTAAAGAATGGAGACAGGAATGAGCAGATTTGCAACAAACTTGCATGAAAGAAAACTCTTACTAGGTGGTTGGCACCTCCTGTGCAGCATCTTGACTGATGGATGATTAGATAGATTCCAGGCTTTGGGAATTATGGTGAAGGACTAGTCCTTTGTTATTGTTTTGGTTTGGTGTTTCTTTTTGGGAGGGGGGCAGGGTGGAGGGGAGTTGGAAGAATATATGGATATGTGATTTTGTTTGTTTGATCTTTGTGCTCTTGCCTCCTATGGCAGTCTCTTTGATTTGTCTTAGCTGTTTGATTGAGTTTTCAAGAGGAAGCCTGAAGGAGGCAAAGCCAAAGAGCCTCGAAGGAAAAGGCATTGACATGCCAGAAGCAGGAGTGCATCTGGCAGCACATTCAGGCCTTTAAGCCAAACTTTCTCTGATTAAATATTTTTGGCTAAAAATCAGAATTGATAAGTGCATTGCATATTGAACTCCTTTCCAAAAGTATAACAAGAAAGGAGTGGAAATACTACTCCATTCAGCAAAACTCGATGGTACTGTATTTTGATACCTAGTTATGTATATTTATTGTAAAGTACGAAAAGTGGAGGTTGCCAGTCTCAGGGTGTCATAACCAGACTTTACCAGAAAAAGCCGACAATAACGCCAGATGGCGCTTAAAGCCCAAAATAACACTAAAATTGCCTTAACCGCAGGCCTTCCAGTGCCACCTAGTGCCGCTACCCACGCTCCTGCTTCGGGGAAGTGACATCTCAGGCAAGTGGAGGTCCCAGAATGGCTGAATTTCGAAGGGGCAGATTATGCTCTCCGTTTTCATCATGTGCAACATATGTGATGGTTTGTGATGAGAAGTATGTCTGGAGGAAATATTACAATTTTCCAGTATTCTGACTGTGTTCTTGCACTCCTGCCAAAACATCCCACCCTCATGGGCAGTGTACTGGTTTAGATAGACTTTTCACTGTTCTTGTGATATTTGTTACAACATTGAAATTTGCTATCAAAAATCAGTGATAGTATCAAAACCCAAAATGTATTAATAAAAAGAGGCAGCGTGTGAGGAAATAAATGTGCCTTCTTCAGTATCTTTCAGAGTGATATTTTGCACACTTACATGCCTCCAACATAGGTTTTACAAACATTAATGAGTTGTTATTATTGTTGTAACTATTGCCATCATACTTTCTTTGCTTCCCTTTATCCCATAACTCACTAAGTGAAGCAAACAGAAGGGAATGACTGTAGACAGTCATTTTCGAGGATTTGTTTTGAGCAACAAGTCTTCAGCTCCTTCTGCTTTGCTGCTGAGCTTGCAAATACTTGCTGGCAATCTCTGTTGTTCATCACAGGGGAAAAATTTTAAAGCAAATGAACATCAAAGAAGTAGTGAGAGGAGAAGGATTGGCAGTTTCCACATTAGACTATCCTATTTAAAAAAAAAAAAAGTAAAAAAAAAGTTGTTTTATCTCTGAATGGATGGGACTTACTCATCTCTCCACAGCTGCCTGTTTTACACAGTCCTCCCGCTTGCCTGAGCATGCATGTTTTCTGACTGGAAAATGTCCTGTCCTGTTATATCAGCTGCTTCTCTCAAAAAAAAAAAAAAAAAAAAAAAAAAAAAAAAAAAAAAAAAAAAGCTCACAGCAATGTTCTTTTCTTCTTTTCTTGCAGAGCTATGATTTTCTGAGCAATGATTTTCTACATTTAGTAGCTTCACTGCACACTGAACTCTTGCATTTCTAACTGAATGAAAATCTTCCTAGTAGTTGGAACAGGTTAATTGCAATTATTTAATACAACAAATGTTTACAGGCATTGCCTATTAAGTCTATAATTGCCTATTAATTTTGCATAGCAACCTGTTGGCCTTATGATGTTGTTTCCTGATCTGTGCCAGTTCTCTATTCCTCCTGTGGATCACAACTGTTTATCCACAAGCAATAGGCAAATAAGGGCGTTGTTGTGGTTTCGGGCATCTTTCCCCCCTTCATCAAAGTGTTTGTGGTGTGCTTTGTCTGTAAAGGACACCTGAGCCACCTAGAGGGCTGAGGGTAAGGAGCCTTCCCTGGGAGAAAGTCAGTGAAGGAGTGAGGAAAGAGGCTCCCAAGGGCTCGCTGGTTCTTCCTGGAAGGCACACAAGGGACACACACAGAATTCACAGCAGTGTCACAAGTCAGACAAGTAAAGTCTTGCTCTGAGTTTTGAGTGTATAACAAAATAAGGGAGAAAATTATTAATTAACTCATCTAGAGAAACTGTGGGGGAAATAACAGTCTTTCTTGCCAACTTACATTTTTTTAAAAAACAGAAATGTTGTATTTGCTACATAATTAATATGCATTTTTGGCTGTCAGTGTCACAGATAAGTGCCGTATGCAAGTCTCAAGCCCCAGTTTAGGAGAAGACAGTGACAAACACTGTGCTTCTGCTAGCTGCAGATCCCTGCATAAGTATTTTGCTGAGTCGAAGCCTGGGACACATGTGGACCCAAACTTGCATGTAAAGTAAGGACACCCAGTAGAGTGGAAGCATGACTAAGAATGTATTCCCTCGAAGACACTTGGAACAGATATTTGTGCCTGCAGTGAAGATTGTCTGATGCTTCCCAGTGAGAAAATGGGCGCAGAGTAAGTGGGAACAGATGTGGGGATGGAGGGAGAAGCCAGGGAGAACAAGAACAGCAGAGTTTTCCAAAAAGAAAATACATTTTTCTTCTGTGATTGAACTGTGCTTTCCCAACTTTCATCTTTCATTTGCTGTCTAACAAATAGCTTTGAAATATACTCATTAAAGTTCTGTCTCATCTCCCTGCCGTGGCTGAGCATAGACAATAGTCTTCTACTGTGTCACCAAATGCTCAAGCAGATTAGGACAATCGTAGGCTGTGCTGTGGATCTAAGCTTTTGGGACCTGATGACTACTCATGAAGTTTTCCAGTACTCTGTCCCTCTTTTTTTCTTCCTTTAATGGAATTGCGTGTAAAATCTACATTATTCAGCTTGCAAGTCAAGCACTACAAAGTAACAAAATATCAGAAATAAGTTGTCTCTGTTATACTGTCTCTTCTGTGTTCATGACATTTACATATTTTTTCCCATAGAGTCTCTAATGTCATAGGATGGGCTATATTCTCAGAAAAAAATATCAAGCTTCTGTCAGTCTTATCTCCGGGAAAATGCAGAGGATGGACCCAAAGTTACAGTCTTCGCCACTGAAAAGTTTCAGTTTGCTATAGTAGTTCTGTTAAAATCCAGCTACAAGAGAAATTTTCCGGAGAAAGAGATTTTCTGTAAGAAAAGCAATCAAATGTTTGCTATTTTTCATCCTCCTTCTCTTTTTGAAACCTATAAAACAATGTGGTTTTGTGTGTGGTTTTTGAACCAGGCAGGTGGTGGATTCCCAAGTGGATTGTGTGTTTCCTGAACCCTCTGCTATTTGGTTTGGCTGATAATTAAAATCTTGGGTAAATTACATGGAAAATATGTGCTGGCTGATTCCTCTCATGGTTTGGGTAGTCCAGGTGGATGAAGAGAAGGCTTCCAGACAGATGAAAACCATCAAAGACTATGGAGGTTGTCATTGGTACTTGCTGGTTCTTTGCAGACAGCACATGAAAAGCAAAGTCCTTCAGGTGCTCATTTCCAACAACTGGTTTCAAAACCTAAAAAAAAAGTATCTGAAAGGTTTAAATTTTATCTAGGACCTTTCTGGGCCACTGAGGCTGAGTAGGTTTAAGTAGATGGTATTTAGAATATCCCATTTGGTCTTCCCTATGGGAGGTACCAAATGTAGTTGCGTTAGGAAGGATCAAATGCCATAACAGATGTGTTTTAGAGGTTCCTGAATGGAGACCCAAGTACCACCTGAGATTCATGGAGAAAGGACTTGCGTGCCTAAATGTATATTCTTGTGTATGCTTCTCATACTCAGGAATAGAGTCCAACTTTGGGACCCTGGGTCTCAAACTTGTGGCAGGCTTGCCTTAACTCAGCAGATTCCTTCTGCTCAAAGAAAGCCTGATGGAAAAGCGTTGTCAACAGAGTTGAGCTGATGACTAAAACTTTTTATATCTGGTGGGTTACTTTTGCATCCCCATGTAAGCTAATTCTGACTTGAGGATTCACATAAAGGACTTTCAAATATATCCTTAGATCCCAGCCAGAAGCCATGAGTGAACAGTCCCAGAAGAAATTATCTCCCTAGGAAAAAATGAAGAGAGGGATGCAAAGAATAATTGGTTTTACTGGCTGAGGTAAACCATAGTTGCAATATGCATGACCTCTAGTGCTTTTTCTGGGGGAATGTAGCCAAAATCTGTTAGACTCAGACAAGAGCAGAAATTCTTGTGAGAAAGAGATATTCTTACAAGTTTGCTAATACTTCTCCATTGTAAAAATTTGTCTCACCAGATGAAATACATGTTTAAATTCATCAGATGACTTTAGTTTTAAAAGAATACACTAAATTATCCTTTGAGTAGGCAAATAAGACCCTGGTGTTGCTTTGTCTTGTCATGGAAGGTCTTTGAGGCCTCATCCACACTCAACAGTAAACTCATATTCACCCTCTGGGTGATCTGGCATAGAGGAGAGCAGGAGGGGCAGTGCCACTGCTGCCCTGCAATAGCATAGGAGCTGCTGGCAAGTTTGGCTGTACAGCCCTTTCCCCTGCTGTAGAGATGTTTTATTAAAGCACTTTTAGAAGTGAATATAGCCATCTGTCCTTCTGCATGCTATTCTCAATAAAGGATGTAAGTATATTTTAGGCAAAAGCTGAGAAAGGATACTTTTTTTTTCCAAGACAAAAATGCCAAAGTGATGATTTGAATACAGAGATAAGGAAAGGCTGAAGCAGAAGATATGTCCTCCTTTGTACTTTTTGGCATTGCCCTAGAAACCTTGTTCTCCACTTTAAAAGAGTTTACTTTAACCACAAAAGAGCTCCTGAACTGTGTGGAATTAAGATTTACTTGTTTGAGCCCTGATTTTTGATGGCACTAAAGCACATCAGAATATGTTATAAAAAATGTTTTATTAACTTCATTACCAGAATTACCTGTGCTGAGTAGCAGTTTCACAGATCTTTTACTCCTCTCTCTTGATGTACCCGTGCTGGATTCCTTTCCCCCACTGTTACTACATTTTCTCTTATTTATGGAAAGAACACACACCGTGTCTATATGAAATTGGCATAAGAGGAAAACCCTGGTATTTAGAGAGGGAAAACTTCATCTGAGATGAAAGCAAGTGTGCCCAAAATCCTTTCACTTTCAATCCGCTGCATAAAGAAATGCATATTATTGTCATGCTGCCCAGATAACTATTTTTATGCCTCTGTAACTGTTGAATTTCACAGAATCACAGAATCATCAAGGTTGGTAGACATCTTCAAGATCATCTAGCCTTAATGTCAAAATGGCACTGCTATAATCACCCCTAAACCATAACCCCAGGGGCCACATCCAGGTGCCTTTTGAACACTTCTGGAGATGGTGACTCCACCACCTCCCTGGACAGCTTATTCCAATGCCTAGCCACTCTTGCAGTGAAAATTGTTTTCTAATATCCACTCTGAACCTCTCCTGGTACAATCCTCAAATTCGCTGATTAGTTTCTGTTTATTTGATGTAGGAAAGTTAACATTAATTTCTTCTGAGTTTAGTGAAAATTAGTAGCTGAGCAGAGTTGAGGGGTCTGACTTATTTTTCTGCTGAGGGAAAGACCTCATTTTGAGCCAAACATTATTACTGGGCATCAGAAAATCACCATGGGAGAGAAAAGGAGCCAGTAGATGCCTCAACCTCAGGAAAAGTTTCAATCAGAGTTTGCATCTTATTAGGCACAAGATAATTCAACCACAAGACACAAAGCCACAGGAAACTGGTCTTCATTTTCTGTAGCTACTTGTTTTCTTAAATCAGAATATTTGGGGTTTTCCTCTCTTCACTTCCCAAGAATTATTACTGTACTATGATCCTGGGCTTTGAACTACAACATTTTCATCTTTTTAACTGCAGCTCTTTTTCTATTAGTTTGTAATACTTCATGAATGTAAAAGTTAATTGTGAAAGTGTGAAAAAGTCTAAGTATTCAAAATGTATTTGTGATGTCTGTCCGCTGAATAACTGTACGGTTTTACTACTTGTAAATATAGTAAGTAAAAGTACTTTCCCAAGAGCTGATTTAATTTTCCAAACAATAATGTGTGTGAAACTCATTTATACTAGATACTATGGTTATGGTTGCATCAAGATTTTGCTATAGCTCTCAGCTTACAATTCCTTGAGGAAAAGAAATGTACTTTTGAGTTAAATTGTTTATATTTATTTAAAGCCCTGAGGATTAATTTACTTTTGGGGCATTGTTACTGTTTATTAAATTATTTATTTGGTTTTGTAGTATTTATTTAGTGAGATCTGTTTTCACTCTTGGCTTACATATGGGAGGAAAAGCAGTAACAAGCAAGATTAAATATTGTTTATATATATTTCTTCATTTCAGTGTCTGTTATTTCCTAAAAGAGGCAAGAAGGGAGAGGGTAAGACTTCTTTCTTTAAGCTATTAATTGTGGGGATTACTTAATTTATTCACTCTTCCTTCTGTTCTGAATTCCACATAGCCAACAGGTTGGTGCACGGTGTGCTTCTTTGTATGATAAATCCAATTCAGTTCAGTTCAAATCACCATCCAGGTCAGTACTGCTGTTTAACACCTAAATAGCAAGTCCTTAGTTGTCCCCAAAGGAAGCAATGTAGTTAAATTAGGCTGTCCCCAGCCTGAAGAGTTATTGTAAAATAATGAATATTCCATCATAAGGAAATGGCAGAGGGGAGCATACAAATCCTTGAAGCTTCATGAAATTTTTGAATTAACATCTGTATCAAGACCTAATTAATGTTTCCTTTCTGAATTAATTTTCCATCTAATTGGCCAAGCTCTGATTGGGAACTGGAAATGTCATCCAAAAATATTTCCTCTTACATGACTACTCTAAACAGAGTGATTGTAGTCTGTCATTATATTCCCAGTTTATTCCCAGAACATTATATTATGTTCTGTGTTTTTATCTTTCAAGGATTTCCAGCCATAGTCACTGTGTTTGTGACTATGTAATTGCTTCATCTGGGCAAATTTTCAGTCTGAATTAAATTGTAAACTGGACTTTATTTTGGGCCTACATAACTCAGATGAAATAAATGGTGCCCCATGTCCAGTGTCAGTGCCATGTGTCCATGTGAAGGATCCAGGCTGGTGGAGTTAAGCTCCCTACCCACCATTCAGACAAAGCTGTGATTCAACTCCCAGCTTTGGTGAACCATAAACCAGGGACAACCTTGTTTAACATATCACTGAATCTGATTGATATGTTAATATCATCCAAGTTCAAAGCAACACGTCCTGGCAAGATAAATGCTATTTTTTTCTTGTAATTTACCATTTCCTTCTTCCGTAAATCCAGCAGACAAAATAACAATGGAGAGGGGGAAGGGGGCTGGGTTGGACCAATCCTTTTAAAAACTAAGAATGCTTTGGCAAAGCCTCTCTAACCTGTTACTGTAAACATGAGCAGTCCTGTCACTGTCTCAGCGCGTATAAATACGTTCATGGCGCCCCACCTAAATCAGTGAAATATGTACATAGTTCAGACATACAAGTTAAATCCCAGGCAGCAACAATAAGGAGTAGGAACCCGAGGTCTTTTCCCAGGTTTTATCTTTTACAGGCATCAGTGCTGAGAGCGTAGTAATGCAGTTACTAAATCCTTCTCAGCCCAAATCCTGCTTCCTCTGTTTGTGTGGCACTTCCTCCAAGTGTTGTGGCTGGGGCAGCAGAGCTGGGCCGAACACAATAGTCCTGGGCTGAGATTGTTGTCACCTGTCATTTTTGTCTCTTGGTTTTCAACCTACTATACCTAAGTATGAATGGGAAAGCTCATGGACAGCTGCTACTTTTGTATTTGTTTTTTCAAAGAAAGAGATGAATTGTATTTACTTGATCTTAAAAAACAAAGTCCTGCTCTGAGCAGTCAGGGCAGTGCTCTTGCCAGTGCTCCTTCTCCCACTGAAAACAAACTTCTCCAATGTTTGTGTTACCTGAGACACGACCCCTGTACTCAGTGCTGCCCGAGAAACGCCATGGTCATTCACTGCTTATTGTATCAGTGGCTATTTTAGAACTGTGGGAGAGAAGTATTTAAAATTAAGTCCTCTGTGACTTCAAAGGCTCTGCTGGCATGATTAAGGGTTAGCAGGCATTTAAAGTCTCCTCCTAAACCTCATTGGCAGCGTGAGGGATGAGAACTGGGATGAGAAACCAAGCTGAAGCCCAGTCCTCATGGACTGCTTGAGAGGACTGAAAAACAGCTCTTGCTCAGACAGAAGATATATTGTACTGGTAGATTTCCAGCTGATTAGGTGACAGGAAAAGTTTAGTCAACGCTTTGTCAGAGCACCCACTTATGTTTGGTTGTAAGGTGTTAAAATAATTTGGGGGGTCCACTTCTCCAGTGCTGCTCAAGTCTCTTGCTGTCCAGATTTCACTAGGATTTTTTGAATTAGGAAGAGAGCATTAGGTGATTGGGATGATGGATTGACAGGTCTGAATAAATTGTAAGGTGGTGTGAGGTGCCAAGGTGGTACTTCAGGCAGTGTTAACGCTTGGACTTAATCACACGGCAGTATGTTCTCTGGTATCACTTGTGGCCATTCTGCAGGTACACAAAGTGGCACAGCCACTGCCAGGCAGGGCTGCTCTGTTCTGCTCCAGATGAAGCTCTTCTGATCCCAGCCAGGACCAAACTGTATTAATTGGTGTGGGAGGTCACAAGGGTGTGGGACCACTCTGCTAACCTCTGTGCTAGGGAAGGAGTGCAGGTGTCCCGCAGTATCAGCTGCCTGGGCTCCCCTGGGCACCAAGACCCCAGCCATTCCTCAGCTCTCACCTTGGCTCAGGCCAAGCCCCTGCGTGGGGGATCTTTGTTGGAAGGAAGGTGGTGGAAGAGGCCCTACATCACCTTGGGCATCTCCTCTTATCCTGAGCTGGCACCAGGGAAACTGTGGAAAGGTTGCCCTTTGCGCTCGGTACAGGGGTGCTGCTAAAGCACTGCTGACAACTAAGCTGGCGGCATCTCCCAAGCTTTCATGGGGCCTTATTCCAACAGCAGAAATGGGCAGGGGCTTTGGATTGACCAGCTCTGTCCCGGGCTGACCCCAGGGTAGGCACCCAGAGTAGTGACCTGTGCGTCATCCTCTTGCTCAGCAGAGGGAGGTTCATTGCAGGGAGACTGACTGGTGAGTGATCAGCCTTACTAATGCTTAGATGGTTGGGAGGGGGCACAGTTCCTTCTGGGACAGAAACACTGGTAATTTATGCTGCTTGGGGAAAAAGTAAATAATTACAAATTTCCATCCTACTGTCCAAGAAAGACAGCATTATTTAATACATTTGTTTTGGTGCACTATAATTATAATCATAATCATTATTCTGAAACGTTATTGGAAAAGTTATTGTTCTTTCTAAAATGTTAGGTCACTTTAACGGCTAAAAAGTTAATAAGGGTCTTGTTGTTCTTATTATTCATTTATTATCCAATTACTTCACAAAATTGGCTCTGAAAATGTAAAATGTATTTTTATGGCATAACAAATGCTACAATTAAGTTTTAAAGAGAAGATTGTTTTTAAATTCCTGTGGCACACACTAAAACTGAACTTATAATATTAAAAATGGAATCTGAAAATGAACAACAACATTAGAAAGGAATGAAAACAAGTTAATAAAATTATTGATAGTACATGAGCAGGGAAACATTAACCCTTTCACCATTGCAGTTGAAAACATTTTTTGTCTTCACCTTCACAAGGATCTGACTTGTCCCCCTTTGTCTGCCTTGCCTCTTGCTCATAGTTACCCACTTTAGGACTGTATGGCACCCTGCAGAATTAAATCAGCCCAGGTCTGGTCCTGATCTTCATGGAAAACAATGAAGCAATTATTGTCATCAGTGGAGCTCTGCTGGTGAAGATCTGGGTTCAGTGCATGTAATCATTATTTTGAAATTTAATGCACTTTACAGTTACTTGCCTTCCTTTGATGCACACAGTGGACTTCTGGTTAATTAGATCCAATTCTGTGTACAACTGGAATTTTATTGAGTTACAAGTCTGTAAGAAATGAAGCAAAATAAACATATTGGTGTTTCTATGATGCTGTGGAGTGAGTTCCTCCTCCATGAAGTGACTGGAAACTGAAGTCAAGATCCGTCTGTGAGAAGGTTGGTGTCTTTTACATCTTGTACAACAAGACTGTGCCTGGCTGGGCTCCATCAGCCACTGCATATTTTGCAGTTGAGAGCTCTGTTATCTTGATAACCAAAGCATAAAAAAGCAATAAGAAACGCGAGAGGGGAAACACAGTGCTCAGTTGACATAGTCTGAAATCCCCCATATCTATCTGAGCAAGTGATTTGAGAAAACCGATTTGTTAAGATTTATATCTCCCTTCTAGAAAAGTTTAAATTATTTATTGAACTTTTTCATGAATCTGCCTGCTTAATAGCTAGTTTTCCAACAGTGAGTGCTCTGTATTCAGTAATGAAACTCTGCATGCAATCGAAGTCTGCTAATTATGTAAGTTAGGCTGCTAGAAAGCATGCAAAAAATACAAAAGAAAACATGACTTTTGAACTATGAATTTTAGTTGATAGTTTATATTCCTTGTTTGCCAATGGCATGTTCAAATTTAATGCTATTTTTTTGTAGTATTCAGAAGAGGAGAAAAAAGAAGACAGTGTTATTAGAAATCAATGGCAACTCATAGCTGTGAAAATACTTGAATTTAAATTTGACTTTGGCTTCAAATATGACCATTTTCCTAAGCCCATTCTTATAATACAATTTCTAAGTCTTCACAAAATAGTTCAAATTAAGAGTTAAACTCACTGATGATCCTGTTCATGGTCTTACATTCTTTAAATATTTGCATTAAGGGGCAAGATGATTTCTTTCTCCATGTTATTATATTTATTAAATCTTTCAAGATTAATGAAAATTCATCATGACAAAAGGGAGTACCCAGATTTGCTTGTGCATAAATTTGCAAGTTCTTTTTATTTACAATTACTATGCTTTTTAGTAACATTTTATTTTCTCTCAAATATTACTGGCAAAAGAATGAATGCAAAACTGCTTTTAAGCTAAATTTTCATGTGACTAAGTCCGTGTCTGGCTAAAAGCTGTTTTGCCATACATAATATATAATAATTCTTTATTGTTTCATGCTCTGGTGGCAGTTGAGCAATTGTATGTCAAAAAAAATATGACCCTATCTTCTGCAGGGGCCACCAGCACTGTAACATTGTCCACATGAACAAAAACTTTCCATTGGCATGCTGGTATTTCAGTCTCTCAGCATATGGGCATATAAACTTAGACATTTCCTAATAGGACAGGAGATAAACAGTCCCAAGGAAAAAAAAGGACAAGGAATTCAATCAAAAATCTTTCTCATTATAGCATCTTTATTACAAGGATGCCTTGCACACTGATTTATTAGAAAACATTGCCAGCTAATAAATTTGCAATAGCATACAATATTGTGACAGCACTGGCTATAAATAGGGTAGGTAGATATTTTTTTGTTCAAAATTCTGAGTTCAATCCAAAGTTAAAACATAATTTGTCTGTGCTCTCTACAGCTGTTTTCATATACTTCTGGTAAACTACACAAAAAATGTGCCATTCCTTGACCTTTAGCTGTTTTCCCTGGTATTTCCTCTTGTCTCTTGGTGAAAATGGAGGCTGATGTTTTGCAGTCTGTGTCCAGGACAACTTGCTTCTAGTTCCCCTTATCCTACCCTCCTCTCTCCTTGATTAAAAAGATTTTGTGAAATAATGATCTGAACAAGCCTGTATACAAGAGATCACTCAAAGATTACAAAAATGCCGCGGAAAGGGCGGAGAGAATATGAGAGTGAAGGGTTTGAAACTATTTTTCTCACTGTGTGTGAATCCAGCAATGTCAGACTCCTACTGTACTGCTCAGCAAGGAATAACCTCGGTTTCCAGTAGTGCTAAATACAAGTTGCTCTCTTTTAGTTACGGGACTTAAGCTATGCTAGGTTGCCCACTCTCAATTTACTGAGTTTGCCACATGTCCTTGCTGAGTAGATGCCAAATATTCTTCTAGATAATTAATTCTGCGGGTTTCTCTCAAAAATGATACAAAATATCCTGCAATCCCATGGCTTCACATGGCAGGAAAAAGCTTCAAATTATTCAACTCTAATTTCATTAGCAATTCATCAGCTGACTTTGCTGGTTGCTGTAACGCTGCAAAACAGTGGTTAACATGCTAATAAATACCTGTACTTTTAAACACATCTTTCCTAACCTCTTTTTCCATCCCACTGGAAGAGCAGAAATCTGTCAGCAGTACAGGTTGTGCTGCCTTGCCCACCAATAACGGATGTGTAGAGTATACAAACCTCATTGCCTGAAAATAGTGCAGCCAGGAGAACAAAAATAAGTTTTCCATTGCTCTGAGGTCCCCAAGTGCCATCTCAAGGACACAGAGCTGCTTTCCAGATTCCTGCTAGCCCTTGCTAGTGCAGTTTTCCACCTGCTAACAGCATTTGTTCAGGACAGATGAAGTAGTTCAGTAGTGTACTTAATATTATCATAAACTCTACCAATCAGCTGCAATTGTTAGTATAACCCCATTGAAAACCAAATTCAAGACGCATAAAATTTGTTGTTGCCTTTCATGCATAGTCACAAGCTTCTGAATCCTGAAGAAATGGCTACTATATAGTCCTTCCTGTGGATGACTTCTTCACTCCAGAGTGCTACCAGAAAAAATCCATTTAAAATAGTAACAGATTCTGAGCTGGAAATAACATTTTGAGTCCCTTTCCCATGTCTCCTGCCTGTAAACTTAATCCTGCCAATCTCTGTACTGCAATCATTTTAACCTTGATGATTTGCTGGGAAACCTGTAGCAGGAAAAAATCACCTCAAGCTTTTCCCTATCACAGTGCTTCTGACAGTCACCGCCTCAGGGGTTTGCACTCCCACAACAGAACTTTCCGATTGAGGCAAGACAGCCAAAACCTCCCTGCAATCATGTGCACACTGGAGACAGATACATATTTGCATGAGAACTGGGATTAAGTAAGCATAATTTCTTCTACTTTCATCCCGAAATGATTGCACTTGTTGGTTGAAGGCTGGAATTTGAGCCTAAATAGTAGGACAAGTGTAAGATGTTTTTGCTGGGAAGACTCCCTGGCTCCTAACAATGCTGAAATCACATTCTCGTCTCAGTGTGAACCCTGATTTATCCATTTGTATTGCTCCTCTTTGCTCTCCTCCTTGTGATGAAGCTTCTGGAAACTGACAAACTCTGTTAGTCACCTCGAACCTACTGGTCAACATATTCAAGATGAATGTGAAAGGGACACAGGCTGTGTACAGAGCATAAGAACTTCTCTTGCAAATTAGGCTAAACTACTTATTTTGGACCACTTTCCTCATGTATATTGTGCATCAGTCATCCTGCATTGCATCTGTTATGTTACACCTACGTTAGAAAATGGAATGGGGTCCGGGCAGAAATTCAGCACTGGCACATCCCTGCCTGTGGTCTTCAGCTGGTACCACAGTCACTGTGAGGTTTTGGCCATGATGGTTGTGCGGACAGCATGCAGGCCTCATTCAGGGACATGGGACAAAACCATTCCCATCAAAAGACTTGTGCAAAAGGCCAAGTGTTCCTGAAATGGGGTGTTTCAGGAGCAAACACAGTCTGAATGAAAGCCCAGGCCAGATGAGAGCTGTGGGTCCTCTTTACTGGCTAGTAAAGAAGTATCTGTAAGCCCATTTGATGATGGAGATTCAATAAAAACTCACTGCTCACTTACAGCAGGACAATCCACAAGCTCACAGCTAGGCTTCCTTTTGGCTTTACCTTTCTCTTGCACCTTCTGTGGGTAAAATTGTACTTCTGTCCCTCCTCGAGATGTGTGTGAAGACCAGTGTGATGAAGGACATATCTACAAAACACTCCCCAGACTTAGAATCTCAGCTCCACTGTGCCCATACTGCAAAATGCTTCATGACACAGCAGTTTTAACCACTGGGCAGCACTGAACTTCATGTCAACTGCAGCTCCCCTCATCCCAAATCCTTCCCCAAGTTCTAACATTGCCTCAAGCTCAGGTTCTTCCTTCAAGCTACCTTTTGGTCCAGGGGTTCAAACCAAGAGCGAATTTGTTGCCACAGTCAATAAAACAGCTGAGCGATGTCAGAGGTCCCTCTGTCTTTTCAGAATATCTTTTGTATCACAGTTTAAATAAACTCCCCAGAGGAACTGGGTCTTCTCCAGTCTCACCATCAGCTTGACAGGAAATAAAAGGAGGCGTTTTTTCCCACTCAAATGCTCTCTCTCATACACACATTTTATTTTCTATAGTATTAGTCCCTGATGAAACCATTTCCCCATGTTGTCCAGCAGATCTGTTTTCATCCACAAACAAGAGGGAAGGGGTATAAACACACTCTATCAATCAAGTGGATGAAATTCAAGCAAAACATCACTTAGCTCCAAATAGCACACTGATTCAAGAAAACTCCAGCCCAGACTTGACCAGAACTGTGCTTTTAAAGCAAGCTGAAGGCAGCATACACTCTATTTTGCTATAAAACATATCAGAAGGCACTGACTAAGCAAGATTTACTCTATCTTACCCTGGCGTTGCTTCTCTTCAGTGCACTGAAGACAGTTCTTGTTTAGAAAAACCAGTGAACATGGACAGAAATAACTTCCTTGATCTGGTATCCAAATTGTTTAATTTTTTCCAGCATGAAAATTTTAAAAATCCAATGCAGAGAAGACATCTTTTTTGATCTGGGTAACATCTCTAAGAACTATCAGCAATAGTAACAAACAACTTAGAGTTCATTGCTTGAATATATCTCGTACATATAAATGAATTTGCTGCAGGGAGTGATGTTTATGCTCCCCCAGGTATAGTTTCAAAGGAAGTTTCAGTAGCAAAGAAGTTACATGAGACAATAAATAAAAACCTACCAAGAGAAACTGATACACAGAAAAGATACTCAAGGAACAAAACAAATCTTTGCCTCTGTCATGGTTTAATCCAAACCAGCAACCAAATCCCATGCAGCTGCTTGTTCACTCCCCTCACAGTGGGATGGAGAAGAGAATGGGAAGGGTAAAAGTGAAAAATCTTGCAGCTTGAGAAAAAGACAGTTTAATAAGTAAAGCAAAAGCCATGCACAAGCAAAGAAAAACAAGGAATTCAATCACCACTTCTCATGAGCAGGCAGGTGTTCAGCTGTCCTTGGGAAAGCTGGGCTCCATCATGTTTAATGGTGACTTGGGAACACAAATGCTATCACTCCAGAATGTCTCCCCTTCCTTCTTCTTCTCCCAGCTCTATATGCTGACCATGATGACATATGGTATGAAATGTCCCTTTGGTCACTTGGACTCAGCTGTCCCAGCTGTGTCCCCTCTCAACTCCTTGTGCACCCCTAGCCTGTCCACTGCTAGAGTGGTGTAGGGAGCAAAAAAGGTCTTGATGATGTGCAAGTGCTGCTCAGGAGTAACTAAAATATCCCTGTGTTATCAACACGGCTTTCAGCACAAATCCAAACCATAGCCCCTTACCAGCTACTATGAAAAAATTTGTGTCTATCCCAGCCCAAACCAGCATAGCCTCTTTTTATTCTTCTAGAAATACTATCACTAAAATAACATTTGACTTCTGTCAGTTGTTTCACTAATGATTCTCAGAAACTAAGTCAGAGTCAAAGCATTTAGTTTTAAATAAACAAAGTTGCTGTCCCAGTTCCGCAGAATTTACAGAGAAATATTTACCAATACACTCTCTTCTAGCAGAACACTTTTGAAACTTGGTAGATTACTGGCCACATAGACTTAAAATGAGGCTAGAGGTACGGCAATTGAGCAGTCAAATACCCAGCATCACCTTTGTCAATCTCTGAGAACACTTCTTTGCCTTATCAGTGGGGCATACAACACACAGGTTGTCTTGTTCATGCTTACAGGTTTTGTGGTGATGCTATGATGATGGCAAATGGTGGGAAGAAGATGACACATTTCCACTACCTACTGAAAAACCTATGTGGCTGAAAATATAAAAATAGAAATGTATCATGCTACCGAATTATTTTCCATTTTTACTGACTACTAGTAATTTCCATGATTTTGCTATAGTATTTTTTATGCTATTCTAAAGCAGAAATGTGTTTGCCTCAACTACTGGCTGCTAGGAGCAATTGCACCTGGAGGAGGTCCTAATAACCCAGCTTAGGGAATCTAAATCTACTTGAGGGTCTCATAGAAGTACAGGCTGAAAGGCAGAAACCTGTGAAGAATATAAAGAACAGCAAGTGAACTTTACAAAATGCACAGATATCAGTCAATATATTGCATTCTTTTTCCTCGAGGTTCTAGTTCTCTGTAGGTACCAGAGTAGACAGATGTCCGTTCTCAGCAGAAATAGGCCAAATAGCTTTTCAGTGCTATTATTTTTGGCTATAGGGAGCTTGATTAATTAATTGGCAGGGTTTTTTGGTAATCCAGCTAGCAGTCTCTATTTCAGTGACACAACATCCCTGATGATTTAAAAACAGCTGCTTTGTACTGAAGCAGAGAAGAGTTGGGATGAACCATCTTCTGCTTTCTTAACACAGCTGATGGATTTGAATTAATAATAGTGCTTTTTCTCCCTGTGGAATGTGCTATTACCCAACTTACTACATTTTGCTTATTCAGCATTTCCATGGTATGAGAGGTTGGAGACATCACTAGTGTATTTAATATAATAATCTTCCCATGGGGAAGCCAGTTATTTGATATTTTAAATTACCGGTGCTCCTCAACTACATCTCTGTTTACACCAGCACTAAAATAGACCTTGTCTATCTCAACAGACAAGACAAGAACAAGAAAGCTTCTTACCTTTGGGTCTTTAGGTGAATGCCCTGCTGCAAAGTACACTGATGTCACTGGAAAACTCCCACTGGCCTCAGCAGTTTTTGGAACCTTTGAGGTGGTTGAAATTCAGAGGCCACATATTAAATTGGGTTGTGTACTGATTGACTTAGACACTGAATCTTTGATCTCTACACATACATATCCAAAATGGATCAATATTCATTTGTCTTGGCCTTTCTCTGGAAAGACAGTTTTGGAGTCTGAAGTCCTGATCCTGTGAGGCGATTATTACTAATGCTATATTGTCCATCTGCAGAAATGCCTGTTTTGGAAATCATATTGAAAGACAGACTTCAAGCAATCTATTTTGTTCAACCTGTGTCCTGTCAAAGGAGATGGGATGAGGTATCTCCAGAGCCTCTGAGGACAAGAATTCTTTCTCCAAGCATTTTTCTCTTGGATGTATTTCAGTTTAGGTGTGACTTATTTAAATATCTACAAAGAAGAACTCTTAGATGCAAAATCAGACTGCAGCCAACAAGGTACCCCATGACTCCTAAAATCAGTGGAAACCCATCTAGCTGCAAGGAGATGCTTCCCACCTGGTGTTGCAGGGACAAAAAATACATGTTAATTGCATAGGCACTTTTCCATCTATCCAATGGAAAGAATACCTTCTTGTCTTCCCTTCTCCCTTTGATTCCTTGTTTTACATTATTAAACTGTGGACCCTGGACCCTCCCCCCCCTTCCAATAACCATAACTCATATTGCTTACAAATGACATTTCAGGAAGCGTTACATTAGGTGGAGCCAAGCAGCATGATTGTGCAATTCACTTGATTGAATGCACCAGGATAGGAAGCCAAGCCAACCCCCTCCGCAGTCTGAAACCCATGGAGCAGACAGAGCTCCCTCTTCATGCAGTGTCTCCAGATTCCCAGGCCTGGTTGAAAGCCTCCGATTTATGAGTAATGACCCAGCTGGTGATTATTAAGCAGCAAACTTCCAAACAGAAGTGCTGATGGGCACTGCACTGTATCATAAAAGCTAGACAACACCTAGGCAGACTCTCAAAGGATGCTTTCATTGGGATGAGAAACTGTATGGTGACCGAGTACTCTCCTGTCACTATCTTCTCTTGCTTTGCACAGTATTTAACCTTCAGATGCTGTTAAGCTTAGATTTTTAAAAGTTTTTGTTTTAAAGAACTTATCTGCAATCACAGCACAGAAATATATGAAGCCTAGTGGTGAAGGTGCCAGTGAGACTGATTGATGCAAAAGTCTGGTTTTGAGGAGAGGAGGAGGGAGAGCGAATTCCTTTAGTTGTGCTTAAAAGTAACAAACTTAAAAACAGGACAAGAAAGTTGAGTGGAAGCTGAGAGGTTGAATGCAAGCTCTGCCAAGATTTGAAAAGTTACAAGCTAATGCTGGTACTGCATGTTTTCTTAATGATTGAGGAATCAATCATTTATGTACGTGGAGCTCCTAGCACACAGACAGTGTAAGCTAACAGTGTATTACAAAGTCAGGGAAGTGATTAAAAAATGATTTGCTATTGGTATTTTGACTGAAGAAGTAGAGAAAAAAAAAGTCTTAAGACATGTTTTTACTGGAGCTTTCTTTGTCAAAAGTCTTCCTTACTTGAACTCCAGAAGATGTCTGGCCAAGTTCTGCCTATTACTGAATGACTTTTATTTCTGAGTAAGACTAAGATGTAGATTTTGACTGTACTACCTACCTGCATCCTGCACATGTATATGTTACTCCTGTGTATCTCTTGGATATCTAAAAAAGCCTACTTGGACATACACTTGCCTCTGTAAAATCTGTTTGTCTCAGTGGACTTTCATGCTTGTACCCATGTGGCTGTTAAAGTAGCTCTCACAAAATCTTGCTCATAAAGGAAGCAAGACATTTAATGTTAAATAATCACCAGTCTGACTCTTAATATGAAGTAAGTTTAGGCCAAAACCTAGCTTTTTAAGGCAGCTGAAACTTTGTCCAGATCTTGAGTAAGACTTGAAGACAGTTTTGCCATATCTTTTAGAAGTAACAAACATCAAATGTAACAGGAAACTGCGAATGGGACAGTTTGTTTTCCTTAAGGAAAAGGGGGGAAAAAAGGCAAATAAAAGCTCTCAGGATTTTGGAAGAAAGGAACATCTGTGAAGCAGGGAAATAAAAAACTATTTCCAGAAAAGACATCCAGAAACTGAAATGGAGGCTTTTAGGGCTGTGCTTAGCCTTCCATTACCACTTTGGGAATCTCACTGTTGCTTTAGCATAAATGACTGTGGCCAGTTTGGAGGAAGAGGTTTGGACTCTTTTTTGCTCCCCTTTAATCTGGTGAAGCTGTATCCCTGTTGCTTGCACATTTTCTAAGTGTGAGCTGCTGCTCACTGAAGTCATGACTCCTATTTTCATCACGTCACCAGAGGGATCCTGCTAGGCTGGCTTTAAGGTGATGGCTTTGGCCCTGGGGATGGAAAGATGAATGAAAATAAGACAAAAAAATTTCATTCCCTCTTTCTATGGCCCATGTGACCAGATGACACAATATGCACCTCATAGGGTGTCACTTCTCGGAGACAGCCAGGTGACTCTGACAAAGCTGGGATGTCTCACTTTGGAGATACTCTCTGGTGGTCAGGATTGCTCAGATTGGCCAGCAGAAGAGTGGCGTGGGCTGATGGCCTTTGTCAACACGGCAGGGCTCAGAGCAGAGCCTGATCATCCACAACAACTTCAGATGTCTGTGAAGGTCACTGCATCTTTTTGGTGCAGAGTAGTGTTCTGTCCCAAGCCACACTTGTCCAAGCAGCATTGGAGCAGTTAGCTTGAGATGTCAAAAGAGCTATATTTCTAAGAAAAAGGAATTAATTTTTATGCCAGGGCCAGTTCCATTTTTATGTTACCAATAGAGTATCAGAGTTGCCTTTTGGTGTGCTTTATTCACAAGCTGGTCTGGAGACAATTTTTTCTCTTCAAAGTGGTTTTTTTAAAATGAATTGTTTGTAGTTTTGATGAAGTTGTTCCTCCTCCAGGCTATACATCAGTGCCTCACTATGCACCAGTTACTCCCTTAATTTACAAGCTGTGGTAGTCATTGTGTTTTACTATGTTTTAAATTTATTTATCTGGGAAAGATCCACTTAGAGTCAGTGTTTTTCCTCCCTCAATTCTCACTAAGATCTTGCTTTTTGTACAGATTATGAGTGGAGTATAAAGCAGCCAAAGTGAGACACCAAATTTTTCAAAGCACTTGTATTCCAACAAAAATTCACCTAGACGAGGGACTGAAGGAGTGACATGACACTCCCTGTGCTGCTGAACACCCTTTTGCAGGTAGCACTTTTGCAGGAGCATTCTGTATTTAACTTCACATTGTCTGATCTGCATTTACCATGTGATTTTTACAGAGTTTGATAGTCTCAATCTAACTGGTTTTGAATGTGTCTTACCTCCTTTCATACTGATCACGTAGAAGCATTTTAACTTCACATTAAACTTCTCACAGCTCTGTTATAAAATGGACATAATTTCTAATGAAGACCCACTATTGCCTGTTCTAAGACCAAAACCAGGTTTCAAACAACTTTGTGAGATCTACTGTTTAGTTGCTGGCTCCTTCTGAACTTCCCACTGGCTGAATAATTCTGGCAGATTTAAAAAAAAAGGTTTTAGGGGCTTTCTTTGTGCCCAAGGAAAGCAGCATTTCTCTGTGGAGTTGGAGACCCATGTCAGGACTCCTCATTCTCATTCCAGGAACACAATATGCCTTTTGATGTGCACTTACTCAGCAGCACACAAGGTAAAGCTGGCCGACCTCTTGTTTTGTGCATAGGTAATTTATGCACTGCCTCTGGGAGCACACAAATGACAGGACTTACATGTGTGAACCCTATTTGTGCATGAAATCAAGTGTAAATTTAGAGCAGATGGGGTTTTGACTCATTCATGATAGAATTTATGACCAAGATTAATAAAAAAAAAGGAAAAAAAAAAAAAAAAGAAAGGGGGAGGAAAAAAAAAAGCCTGAAGTTAGTTTCCCAAATATATTCTTAGGTACCCAAGGACCCGTTTTACAAAAGTGAGGAGCTACCTATAGCTTCCCTGAAATTAAACAGCACATAGACAGGGTGTGTGTATGTGTGTGTATATATATATGTATATGCTGGGTGCATACAGGGTATATACCTGGTGCTTAGTAGTTCTTGAAAAACAGGCTGCTTGTTTGGATACTACTTTTGTGCCTAATGGAGTGGCTTTCTTTAAAAGATGGGCTAAGCTGCCCTCTAATACAAACTATTTGGTTTGATTATCTTACCAGCAAGCTGTTGCTGCTTATATGAGCAGAGAGATCAGCTGTAGACAGAGGTGGGCACAGACAGTAATGCAAACAGTGGGGTAAGTGTCTGAATGGTGGGGAGAGGTTGCCACTGCCAGACTTTTGTTCTCAAAAAAATTCCCAAGTATTTATACACATACACGTACATACACACGTGCACACACATACACACATACGCACAAGTGAATCCTCTCTACATTCAAAATCAGAGAGGCAAACTGGTCAGTCTTTAATGCTGTGTCTGCCTCAGCTTAGGTCAGTTCTTTTGTTGTACCCCCTCGTCAAGGCCTTGGACAAACTTTGTCATGTATCACTGCTGATGGTGTAGTGCAATATCTGATGCAGCACAGCAGTATCTGTAAAAGATGTTAACCACCCTTAACTGGTGCAGCTCCCTAGCAAGGGCTCCTCATGGCTGCGAGTTTGTCCTTTTTTAAAAACTTTTGTTCTATTTTTTTGGTGACTGCCTCTGTAAGCTTTGGACACAAGTATTGCTATATGGTAAGCAATATATGTTCGTAGTGTATATTCCCAAAGCCAATGTTTAGAGAGCATGAGAAGTTTTTAGCTTCCCCACTCTTCTCTTTTGTCTTCTGATTCCTCCTCTCTCTTTCCCATCTGTTCACAACTGGGCAAGGTTCTTGGCTGTTGGCTTTCCTTGATGGGCTCTAGTGGCTTTAGCTGTCCTCCAGGACCAGCTCACAAGCAGTGATGCAGCTGTCTGGGAGAGCTTTGTGAATCTCATTCCTCCTAAATAGTTTATGATTTCCCCCAAGCCTGTAGAAATTCTTCTCGGGAGAGACAACTTCGTGGCATGCTGGGATGTCCATCCTCTGAGGGAACCTTGTCATAGTTATTGATGATCCTTTATTTTAAAAAATCCATCATAAGGGTGGAAAAAAGATCTACTGGAACGAGGCAGTCCCTCTTGTTTTGCTGACTCAAGACCATTTGGAATGTATAAAGTTAAATTGGTACATAATGAAGTCTTCATAACTGAGTGCTGTGTGAACATTGTTTGGTATCCCTAAAGACCAGTTTTTCCTTTGAGTTCCAATCCATCAGTCTTTTTTGTTTGACTGTGGCCTCTCTCTATCAGCAACTAAGAAGATTTTATGGTATTTTGAAACACAACCACATGTCTTAAAAACAAGCAGGCTTCTTTTTGTAGCATATAACGTGACTCTTTGTTGGAGTAAGTAGTCATGGATGTGAGTAGAGGGTTCAAAAGGTTATGGATATTGTAAAATACTGAGAGAAAAACAGGGTAATACCTTTTTTTCCCAGTCCATCCTTTTGTAAGTCCAATGACCTAAGGCCATTTGAAAATCCCTCCCTGAAGGATTCATAGCCATGAAGCTCAAGATACAATTATCCAAAGTGGGATCCTGTTATCTCTGCTGCTCCCTCCCTTTGTATGTAACACCAATTTGTTACATCTTGTATTAAATTACAGCAAGTGCTTTGAGCCAAGGCTGTGGGCTACTACGCACTGCTCTAGAAGAATTTTTTGCTTTAACAAAAGCACTACTGGCCCTGATATCACTGCTTTGAGTATTTTGGAAATAGCCCAGTCACCAGAAAGAATGCCCTTTCCAGAACTGACGTGTGGTTTGTACTTTTCTCCTGAGCACTTGGTTGACTCAGTGGTGTAAATGATGTAGTTCCCTGCCATGGCTGCTAAGGCTACTTCACGTTCTTCTCGCTTGCTGTGTGCAGTGCTTAACTAAACCCCACCAGACAGAGAAGAAATTCATGGGAAGTGGGGTGCTGCACTCACCATACAGGTGCAGGTAAAGCACATCCTGCCCACCCACTGTGTGGCCTTGGCAGGAACACCCCAGGGTATGCCAGCTTCTAGTGAGAGTGAGGAAGGGGAAGGTGGTGATGGGATCCCCTTCTCCTTTGCTGGCTAAATGCAAGGATATCTTCCCAGTTTGGCATTTGTTAGAGTAGGTCTGGGGCTTCAGCAAGGGCAAATTGTGAGCCCTCCTGTTGTGCCTTGCCTCCTGCAGCATGCTCAAGGCTCACAGCTCCCCACATCTGTCCCTGGGTGTCAGGAGCCAGAAAGCTTTTGGCGCCAGTGTGACTGACACCCAGCATAGCGCTGTTGGGGAAAGATAAGGGCAGAAGCACACATACTGGAGTTCCCCGGTACTCTGTGGCTTGGGTGCAGCCATCTGCATAAGCCAGGCTCTTCTTTTTCAAACTATGAAAAAAATTTCTACCTTAATCCCAAGCCTCATTGCCACTTGGCTACGGCTGCTCTGGCAGCTGTCAGGGGAGGGAAGTCCAGTGTGATGCATTGTAGAGAGGGCAGAGTGGCTGATGCTGCAGACACCTGGCTGGAGGATTCAGTCTGAAGGTAAAAAGATAGGCTGAACTTGTTGACCACTGCCTGATTTCAGCTGGCGTGCTAAGATGGCTTGAGGCCATTGCAAACAGAGGGAGAAACAGTTGTAAATGGTTTCTTTTCCTTCTCCTTTTTCTTCCAGATAACATCCCCAAGAGCACTCAGAGATTTAGAAGTCATAGGCCAAAAGCAGTGGTGTAAAAATGCCCTGAAACTTACACATGAGATCTAGCTTTCCTTTGCCATCTGGCTTGGGAGTAGCTTTAGAGTTAATGTTTCATTGCTGCTCTTAACCATTGCAAGAGACAGAGTTTAGTTTTGGTTTCTTCATGAAGCCCAGGTTCTCAGGTAGAAAAATCAAGTGACTCCAATAGCTGGAGCATTACAGAAAGCACCAAGTAATAGTGAAGCTTATGATAAAATTGCAGGATCAGGAAGTCTCACAGAGTCTCAGCCCATGACTGAGTTTGACTTAAAAACTGAATAAAGGACAAAGACCATGTTACCTAATGCAGATGAGAAAGCGCAATAAAACTGTGAACCATTTCTATTCCTTTGTTACTGACAGAGTCCCACAGCAATTTCCGGGACTGTAAAAACATCCTAAGAAATTTCCAGTGTTTCCTAAAGTTGAATGAATCACAGAAATGCTGCTAGATTTGAACAGGTTTAGCATTCCACATCAACTGCTCAGTGGAAAACTCAGCTAAATCATGGTGCAGAGAGAAACAGATTGTAAATCACATCTATGGGCCATGTGGTATGGAGGGCTGCTTAACAACGTAACCAACAATAAGATTCCTTCAAGATGGAAGCAAAAATTTCTTCCACAATGGAAAATGAATCGGTAGACAAAAGGAAAGACATCACACTCTGACTGGACTTGTAGCTCAAGTGAGAGAAGTTTAGGAAATCCTTAGTGGGACAAGAAATAACCCTAGGGAATCAGCAGGTGTTTCTGTTGCTCCTCATTGAATTTAGAAGTAAAATCATGCAGTGCATGGGGAGCACATCTGTCTGGTGATCAGCTCTTCTGTAGGACTGCAATTCACCTCGACCCCCTGTTGTCCAGCTCCCTGCTGGAAGAAGCTGAGCTTGAAAATACTCTTGCTGTCTTAGATGCTTGAAAATACTTGCCTTAACTGCTGTGGTATAAACCAGGGAGACTGTAGAACAAATAAAATTACGCTGGTATCACTGGGACGCTCAGGAGGTCTAATTTGGTTGGAGTATTTGAGACCAACTTTGGAGACTCCTCGGGAGAGTTGTGCTTTTTGTACAGATGGTAAAAAGAAGATAAATGTTTTTTGGCAGAACGTCACATCTTTCCAGTGTTTCCTTTCAGATGCTCTAACGACACAGGGTGGACCTTGGAAGGAGTGGTAGGTTGAGCCTTTTGCTGTTTCAGCTAAAATTGGACAATTGTGGGACACAAGATTCCTGAGGGTGATGGGAACTGGTGAAGGAAGTCCTTTGCCGAGTAAGAGGCAGGCCTTTCCTTTGAGGCCAAAGAGGGAGCACAGGCTACGAGGCAGGAAGCAACACCAGTGGTCAACAGCTTTCCTGAGAGACCTGTCAGGCTTAGGTCAAGGCAGGGGGACCCAGAGGAGGGAAAGTGTAATGGCTACTATGAGGTTATCCAGGAGAAAAACGCAGGAGGAGGGGATCATAGGTGGGGATCCCAGCTTGTAAGAAGGAGGGTACAGTCCCAGAAGCTTGGCTGGGAGCAGATGGCTTGGCATGGTGAAGGCTTTCAGGAAAGAGTTCGGCGTAGCTGCTGGACATAAGGGGAAGACTGCAAGAGCAGCAGTGAGCAGGAAACCTGCTAAAAATATGCTAATCCAGAAGCGCATCCGAAGAACCGGGATAAAAAAAAAAAGTGTCCCGGGTATTCGGAAGGGTGAGCCTGTGTGTCAGCGCAGCCTGTGCTCCCCATTTGCCCATCTCCCGAGCACTCCCCACTAGGTGCCAGTATAGGAGCACACCACTGCACATACGCTCCGAGGAGGGAGAAAAAGGCTTTTCAAACGAACATATGCTTGAAAATGTGTTCTCAAATAGACATGTGTTTGTAGTGTTCTCAGTTTATACTTAATTCTGAATATACAACATGCACCGGGTCACCAGAAGTGTCTAAAGCAATCCCCATGGGCAATATTGCTATTAAAATGTTAGATGGAGCAGGACAGAAGGCACCCAGCTGCCGTAGCCTTTGGGTGGTCCCCACTGCCCCTGGGCCATGAGAACCCCAAAGGGGTTGACATGGACAGAGCCTGTCCACTTCCATCCAGCTGGAGAGCAGCCACGTCACCTGATGGAACTTGCTGCTGGAATAATATTTAATTGTCAAATAATGGGTTTTATCAGAAAACAACAAAGAAGTTTAGGATCCTTTTTTTTTCTTAATCCACCTGGCAACACACATAGCTGAACTCCTACTGAGTATAAAAAAATTTATAAACTGCTTTTGCACTTCACTGTCGGTGCATTTGCAGTAGAAAGCAGGATGACACCTGGGATGGAGGATGCCTGGTGGGAACCTGGCCAAGCCACAAGATCACAAAACGCATTGCCAGTACATTTCAAGTCTTTCTGGAAGAAAAACGTTGCCACGTAACCTGCAGACCACCTCTGCATGCACTCCGCACTGCAGATTCAGTTATAAAATTAAGTGAATAAACAGTGAGTAAGGTAATGAGCAGGACAAATCTCTGTTACAGGCCGCTATGGGAACAAACAGTTTGTTGAAGCTCTGATGCCTGTCAAGTCTTAAATCTTTCTGAAAAGAGGTTAAGTTGCTTTGGTTTCTCTGTTAGCTGTGCCAAAATAAATAGAATGTGCTCAACTGAAGAAAACAAATACTTGAAAATAATGAAAAATCAATAGTACCCTTGTTATTCAGTAGCAGGTATACAGATCTAATCTGACAGGCTGTATTGAAAGTGTAAACTGAATGCTCGCACACGTGTATTAGTAATGTCAAGATGAAATGTTAGCTTAAATCTTATCAATTTGGTTTATAGGACAGGGAGGAATTGCTGAAGTAATTTTACCTGAACACTCCCCACATGCCACCCCATTTTGGAAAGGGTAGCTCTCAATAGAGTGTGTATTTGTGTGTGTTTAAAAATGTTCAGATTTCAGATACCCTTCTACATTGCCATGAAGCTTTTAGTATTGCCTCAACCTGTCAGCTTCTCCAGTCGGGAAGAAATACTAACAGCAAACCTATTTTCATGAAGAAATTTAAGGGAGTCTTTCATTCTTGGCCTTGTAGCATTATTCCCATGGGCAGAGGACAAAGAAATATACAGCTAAGGAACAATTTCACATAAAAATTACATCCCTTCTTCCAAAAGCCCTGCTATGTGTCATGCTGTTATGGAGAACATACAGGAACTGCCTCTGCCCTTTTGTACAGAGCTGGCCTTTAGGCTCCGTGCAGTCTGCGTCCACCGGCCCCACTCATCTGAGAGAACTATGAATTTAAAGAGATTCCAAGCTTTCATTTTCCAAATGTGTGTATTTCTAGTCCTTTTCCATAGCAAATGGAAATATCTTAGGAATGGCAATTTTTTTCTTTTGCTAGAATTAAAACCAAGCAAACAAAAAATGAACAAACAAACAGACTAAAATACAGTCCTCCATGCCTACAACATGGGCTAGGAAGGATGTAGTGACAGAAGAAAAGAGACAAGCCTTGATTTGGTAGGTCTGATGTGCCAGCCAGCAGGACGGGAGACCTCCAGCAGCGGTCAGTACATCCTGGTTTGGGGGAAAATACAGGATGAACACAGTTTCACTGCTCCACTGTTTAAACTAAGGAAATGCATTACAAGACAGCAAATATTCAAGGAAAAATCTGTCCTCTTATTTTTGGAGCAGCATCCTCTGTGATGTGTCTAAGTCATCAGAACAGAATTAATCCAGTGACAATTATTTTCAGCAACGAGAAACAATCACCAGGAGGTTTGGTTTGGGAGGAATCACAGGGAGGGACAGGACCTTACTTTTGAGAATGTAGGCTGTGTCATGCACTCTCCTCTGGCAGTCATGACAGAGGCTGGGTTGTCACCTGGGAAGAGGTTGTGCAGTATGGTAGCATGCCAATGAAAAGAGAGACAGAGAGACCTGAATTTGTCATCTCCATTTACAAGATGCTCCACTGAGTTGTCGAACATGAGCCAGTGGGCCTTGTGTTTTCTGTGTGGGACACAGAGCTGATGAGGGTCTGAGTGGTACTGAGAGGGTTAGTGAGAAGCTGAGCTCTCTCGAGGTCTCTGTGTTGTGTAGGGAGTGTGGAAATGGCTGCACCTTCCCTTAGCTTTGGGCAGGACAGCTCTTTTCCTGTGCCTTTTGGGAAAGGGTCACTCAGGCCCACCAGTGCTTTGATCAGCTTGGAGCCAGCACCGGCAAAACTTCAGAGAGCCCTGGATTACCTGGGAAGGTGCAGATAACAGGCACAGACATTGCTTAACTGCAGACACTTATTTGGTGACTAATTTAGGAGAACCATTGTCCCTGATTAAGGAGGGCTTTTCTTCTAAGGTTCCCTATCTCATCATGTCAGACATTTAAGTTATATGGATGCTTTCTCACTTGAGTACTCAGGGAGCATAAGGAGTGCCACCATCACAATTACCTCCTCTTCTAGGTCTCCACCAAAGTGAGGGTTTACAAGGCATACTTCCCATTTTGTAAACAGCACAGGAAATTTTCTGAACATTTTTTATCCAGACTTACCTGATTTGGAGAACTTTCTCTTTGTTTCAGTGAAGCTTAGCAAACTATTGTTCTTCCTTGTAGCAATTATTTCCCAACAGAGAACTGCTTTGAGTGCCAGGAAGTCATCCTGTTTGCAAAGAGGATGACTAGGTTATTGAAGGCTATTGAACGCTCCAGCCTCACTTTGTGGAAACACAAAGTGCTGTTGGTGCAGCTTACTTATAAGGGCTGTTGATGCATGGAAGTACCTCAGTGAGATGTGAATATTAACACTACCACATCCATTGCTGTTTGTAATGAATAGCACCGTCTTTGCCACCCTTTCCATCTCCTTTGGTGTTTTCTGCCTTTCTTGGGAATATGCTTGGCTGTTTATGGCTGACTAGATTCTGCACTCCTGGAGTTGGCCAGGCACAGGCTGTCCCTCTGATCCACTCTTGGGAAATGGCATCACCCTTTGTGTGTGTGTGTGTGAGCACTCAACCCTGGAACTTTCATAGACCAGAAAATGGGTTAAATCAATTAGAGCAACACAAACTGCAATTGGTTTTGCATGAATCTATGTGCAAGATAAGAATTATCTTCACTCCTCCCCCGTGAACAATAACTGACAACATTACACTCCTTCTCAAATGCTTTCTGATAGGTTAATGGGCCCGTATTGACAGCATATAATTGCAGCAGTTTTGGTTCAAAAGCTGATGTGATGGATTGCACCCCTCTTGATGCTTGGGGTTGGGATACAATACAGAAAGGCTGCCTGGACCCTCTGGTGCCAGAGGGCTTAGCACGGTATTGACAGGGCTGTACATATTAAATCCAGATCAACCTTCTGAATGAATGCAGGCACATTTGAACTTACATGGCTGGAAATCTCCTTCCATAGTCTTAAAGGAGCTATTTTTAGTAAAGGTTGTTGAAAAAAAAGAAAGGAAAAAGCTCATACCCTTACTTACTGCTGAGATATGAGCTGAAGGAAACTCTCCTGTCAGATCTGTTTCATATATGTTACAAGAACAGCAAAACAGAAAAGTTCAGCAGGGTATTATTTTATTTTCCTTTTTTTTTTAAAAAAAAAATTTCTTTTAAATTTATGGAATCTGACAAAACAGTCTGGAGGGTGCCAAGTCCAGAGGAGTCTAGAGGTATCCTTCAACATCAGGTGATAGCTGCTGATTAGTTTTGGCAGGAATGGTTTCCTGATGCTCTGCAAATGAAAATTAACAAACTCTGGGGCTTCTTGAAAAAGTAACGCAGCAGTGTTTCTTGCTTTAGAGATCCATGCCGGGAAGTGCCGCTCTCCTAGACTCAGCTTGGGTAGCTCTGCTGGGTAATACCACACTCACTGACTCTTTCCTTTGGAATGAGCCAGGATCTTCCCAGAGTCAGGTACGAAGCAAGGTGGGGTGAGTAATACTTTCTCTTACTTGCACAGCTGCCAATTAAAAAAAAAAAATCTTTTTTTCTTTTGAGTATTTCTAAAATGTGATTTTTAAATGCACTGTAAAGTTAAAAGCAATTGAAAGCACATAAATAAGAGAGTACCTAAGACAGTCTTTCATCTTGAAAGCCCATATGGAGTACTTTTGTCATTTAAGAGGCCTGATACCACATCCTACTGCTCCCGGTACAAAGTTCCTCAAATCTGTCAGCAAAGCTTTCATTGCTGCCTGACTTCTTCCCATATGGCCCTTCACGAACACACTGGAGAATTTGATGCAACTCCAGCTTATGTAAAGGGAATTATTTTGGAATTTTGCATTAGGTGTTCAGTAATATTCTCTCATTTCATGAGTCACCATGGAACCTGGTTTAGTTATCTTTTTGCATCAAAAAGATTCCTATTGGAACCAAGTAAATTTTCTAACGACACCCTTCCCTACTCTTTCCTATTGAAATAAAGTCTTGATTCAGATAGCTTGGTATGTTTTGCAAACCTGTGTCCATTACAGTAACCTTTCTTAACAAGAGTACGTACAGCTCATGTCTTCCTTAAGGCCCACTCTAGGAGCTCACAGAAACAGGGTCAAGACTTCAAGAAACCTGGTGCAGTCAAGGTTCTTGGAATATGGTTCTATCTTTCATCCCGGTCCAGTTCCCCTGACTCTTGATGGTTTTGGGATAGGCAGTTGTCTCTTGGCTCATCTTCAAGGCCTCCCAGTATTCCATGCCAGAGGACCAAAAGTCAGGACTTCAGAATTATTCGTAAATTAAATTGGTGTTTTTCAGTCTAATGCGCAAAATAAGTAAGTGTTGAGATGGAAAATGTGCTGGGCCCTTGCAGTGTGCTAGCCCAAAATGTGATACTGTTCATGAATCATGATTTTTCTGTGTATCAAATACTAAGGAGTATTTTAGGAGAATAAAAAAGGCCAATTTCAGGAAAGGGAAAACACTGAAACCAGTTGTTTCTGGGTTCAAAACCCCAAACTGTCAACAATACCCCTGAAAACTTATTTTCAGAAACTGTGAATCTGTTTTCCAGGTGAAGCATATAAAATAGTACAGGATGATCTCTCCTCCTCCCCCGAATTTCCTTTAACGTGTGTTGTTTAAATCCCTGTTCACCTATGAGACTTCCCACCTTACAAAATCCTGGAGAATACATACCAGAGGGAGCCATGCCACTTGTTTCTCTCTAGTATTTCTGTGAGTAGTCAAAAGTAGGAAATTCTGAAAATGTTTATGTAAAGTTTTATTTCAGTTCTGCGTGGTCCTTCTCCATCCAGACCTTCTGACACTGACACATTTCTCTGCTCCCTAACCTGTTCTGCTGCTGCTTGCAGTCTCCAAATTCATACTTGATGAAATTATACATGCTGCAGCTATGTCAGTGTTTGAAGTAGGATAGTGCAAGGGTTTGTTTGGTTATTTGCATTGACATTAAGGGATACAAGTCCTCTTTGTAGGACATGGGAAATGGTCCTCTGCAATGGAGAGCCCTTGATCTTGCTCAGATGCAATAAGGTAGTCTTACTTTCTGTTTTGTTTGAAGAAATAAAATACTCCTTTTTAGTCATAGCCAGAAATAGGCAATAATGGTTTTCACTGTTCAGGCTTAAAAGTTCAGATCTGCACATTACAGGTACTTGAGTCTGATGTATTAACAACACTCTCCTCAACATGACCTTGGATGCCTCCTCACCTTGTGGAGTAGGACATGTGAGGCTATTTTCACGGATGAAGTACTATATTTTATATAACTAATTAAAAATCAACTTTTTGGGAAAATGCTGCCTTGCTTTCCATGTTAAGGCTGGAGCCCCCTCCAGAATTGTGCAGTAGCTCTACTGTGTGTTATCATATTTTTGATTAAAAACTCAGGTTTGTCACCAAGAGCTTGCTTCCATAAGCTGGCAGGACATGCTTGCTAGGCCTTTGATTCTGTATCTAAAGAAAGCAGAGGTGATAAAGGGCCATTGCTCTGGAGATTTTAGTATTTGTTGAGTTAAACATTGCTGAGCAGTCTAGCATCCCCACCCTTGTCATGAATGAATCTGGAAGGAATGAGTTTGAAGTCTTGCTCGGGTTGACTATAAACCTTTATTATACGTGGGATGTTCCTTGTGGAGGGAGGGAGGGAAAGAGGGAGGGAGGCAGTTGCCTCCCAGACGAAATAAGCAGAATTCATCAGCTTACTCACTGCCCTGCCGAGCAGGGCGTGATGGGAGTAATTCAGGGTGCCTGGCACCTGCTGGAGCAGGGAGGCTGGCTGGAAACCATAAACCCGCAATCAACCTTGATGCCTGCCCTCAGTGCAGACTGTAAATAACAAAGACATTTATTTTATTTTTTCAGTGGGCATGGGGACAGTGGAGAGAGTAAACAGAAGAAATTAAAACCACCATGTTGCTGAGAACAGGTGGTGGCACACCTCAGCTGTCACCACTGCTGGTCTGTTTCAGAGCTTTTTGTAACAATTTGTAAACAAGGAAAGTTGGCTTATGTCTTCTCCCCTTACCTCATCTTCACTGCAAGAAGCAATGGGTGTATAAGCAAATCTTTACATTAAGAAAAAATGAAGCAGAAAATAGCAGAGACTGAGGATGACCACTTAAATGATGTTAACTGACAAAGACCACTTCTTGCTCCCCCCTTTCCATTCTCAGCCCCCTTTCACAGCTATGTCAAGGCATACAACCATGGATATTTTCATGACTTCATTGAAAGTTTTCTTTACCTTTGTTTTTATGACATGCTCCTGTAACTGATGTTTTGTTCCCAGTTAAATCCATCACCTGGGATCCATAGTGCCTTTTTTTCATCTGTAAAGGGTGTGTATTTGAGCCCTTGGCAAATAATCCTCAGTCAGATTGTTACTGACTACAAAGGCTGTCATAAAATGCTCACCAAAGTCACCCATCCCATGTCAGCATCGCAGCTGGAAATTCCTGGTCCTTATGGAAATTACTGGAGTTTCACAGCTACGAGAGAGAGGGCAAGAGGGGCTGTGACAGGGTTGCTGTGCCTGTGCCAAGTATTGTGAGAGATTTCATCCCCCGGTCTTTCTGGGCTGAATCCCCTCATCTTTTCTGAACTTGGAAAGTAACTTGGGTAGCTTTGTGATCTTTGCATGGCCAGTGATTTCCTTAGCTGCATCCATAGGTGCTATGGATGCAGCTAAGGAGTTAAGGTCACTGACTCTGGAAGTGCTGGATCACAGAAACACAGGGGCTGCAGGCTCAGACTCCACTGACTCTACAGACCAACTGAAGATTTCAAACTGCTTTTGAGCTTTATTTTCCAGAGCACTGGAATGTTTCCAACAATGAGTTTAGTTCAAAGCTATTGGATGGACAAAGGAGGAAAGCCTTTACCTCTGAGGATGTTGATTTTATATTTTTATATGCAGTAGATTGTTTCTCAGTGGACAGACACAGAACTGTAAATCGTCCTATACAACTGTCCAGGTCCCAAAGAGTATCTGACAGCTAAATGACACGTGACACCAGCAGTCAGTGCCCAAAGGCAGAAAATTAAGCCTTCAATTAACTGGAGTTACTTTCCTGTGATTAGATTTTGAAAAGCTGTGATTTGCATCCTGCTGCTTACTTGCCTGGGTGTGCCCTGCACTTCAAGCTAAGGTCTTCAGGTGAAATGCTTCTGTTCCTACAGTGTTTGGAGTTTGTACCTTCAACTGCAGTAAAAGGCATGATTCATGTTACAATTTTAAAAACCCCCCAAACATCAAGGAAATGTATATGAAATGTGAGTGTTCTTAATGGTAGAATTCACTTTTACAAGTACCTTCATGAAGAAGTGTTTATCCTACCATAAAAGAGAGGTGCTAGGTGGGTGTACAATGAATTCTCAATTATTCACGAGCAGTTTATCCAGGTTGTGGATTAACTGTGCCTCAAAGGCCCTGACACTTTGCTGGCACTGTGCAAGGGGGTCCATCTGTACTCATGTGCTCAAGCACAGTGTTCCAGGATTCAGTCCAAAGCTTTAGTGAACTCTGTGTGGCAACACCTAAGTATGCCCTGGCTCCAGCAAAATTTAGCCTTGTGGTTGCAGCGCTGCAAACATACTTTGGGTTGCACATTAGCTAATACACCCTCTTGGAGCAGAGTGCAGAAATACCTAAGAGATTGTGCAAATGGCAGGTTGTATCTGGCAAAGCCAGGGCTGAATTAGAGCTAATAAGTCTGGCTAAACTTACGTTGACTCTTTCTGGAGTCAATCACAAAGCTGACCAGTCTTCACTTTCAATATGTGCTAAGTGCTAAAAGACATACAGGCGATGTCTAAACTGTTCTCGGGAGTGACTCTGTGCTTCCAGCTCTGGATGCCTCCCAGAGTCTGTCCTAAGCACCTATAGAGTTGAAACCTGGAAATGTAGCAGTCCCTCTCTCGCTCTCTTCTCTTCCTCTGGCCCTGCTTCCCAGGTGGGGTCCAGTAACAACTCAAAACGCTCTAGCTGTGACACCACAGCAATTAGAACTATGGTGGATACATAGTGGATGACGTGGTGCATTTGAAATGTGCTTATCACAGAAACACAGTTCCAGGGAAATGACCATCTAGAGCCAGTGTCATCCATTCTGCCAACACAATCCAGCAAATACCACCATGAAATGAAGTCCATGACATTGGGAAAGTCCATGAGTGTGGGAGGATTTGACCCAGCAGTTTGCTAAAGTTAAAAACATTCATGTTTTTCTAACTGCCTTAACTTAGCACTTTTCCACCTTTTCTGCTTAAATGCCCCCTCTTTATATGGTAATGAAGGAAATGAATACATCATAAAAATCTCAAAAGGGAAAAAGTCACAGATGAGTCACTGAAAATATTGATAAGATCACTCAATGAAGCTGACCTATAGCTTTCAACCTTCCTGTTTTTCTATGCCCACTCCTCTTGCAGCTTCACAATCCAGTTATGCCCTTCCTTGGTGTTCGGAGGGGGACCAGAGGGATTTCTTCACCTCCCTGTAGCGAGGACATATGCCAGAGTCACAGAATCCCTTCCTCGCCATGCCAGGATGTCACAAAGTCTTTCGCACCTACAACAACCCCTGAAAATTCTCAGAGCTACTTGTAGCAGCAACCAAAATGTCTTATCACACCCCTGCCTTGGTGACAAATTAAAACTGCAATTGGGTTATTAACATCTTTCCAAATAAGGAGCTGGATCTCACTTCCCCTGCTGCTGATTGCAAAAGTGGATTTGACTTCAGTGGAAGCAGATCTAGCCTCAAGGGTATGTTTAGAGAAAGCAAGTAGCAGCTATTTTCCTAGTGTTTATTTTACATTTCAGGTTGAGGCATTTGCAAGTGTGGTTTCTGCTGGACTTTGTATAGCTGGGGTTGTGACTAACAATAATAACAGGCAAAGCTGTGACTTTGCCCCAGCCCCGGAACAAGAGGCCGCCTTGTCCCCAGAGTCATGCAGAAGGCACACGGTGACTCACACCCTCGTAATCCCTTTGCTGGGTTTCCCCTCACTCCACAGGAAAGGAACTTTTTTTCCCCTTCTATACTTGGCGCAACACATGGTCACAGCCATGCTTGTCCCAGAGCTGTGAAGTGTGTTGGGAGTGAGACTGACTGGAAACCCACAGGTGAGGGTGTTTAGCAGACAAGGGGAGGTAAGCACGGGTATCTAGTGGGAAACTAGGCTCCATTTATTCTTCCTTGAGCACAAACCAAACAAGCATTGTGGTATAAGGCAGCACCTTGGGGTAAGGGCTCCACAATGCCCTAGCCTTTGGCACAGCTCTCCACAAACCAGTGACTTCAGGGTGCACTGTGATTTCCATCTGATCCCTTAGTTTCCATGTGTCAGTGCAGGTTCTGTACATTAGTCAACTGGATACACAAGGTATCTCTGGGACGTTTTTCTGTGGCAGTCTCAGCCATCAACTTTATTCATTAATTAATTAAGCTGTCTCCTTCCTTGCAGAGGTACCACCCTCAGGTGAGGCTGTCCAATGGATCCTGTGTTGGCTTCCTGGGAGAGTACAGCTCTGGAGCACTCATGCAGGGGCAATCTGGAGAGTATCTGTGTGTGACTAGCAATGATTGTGAGAGGGTTGGAAAACTGGGTATTTTGAGTTTCTGTCAAGGCAGCCTGGCTGTGCCACTCCTCTGTGTCATGTTCAAAGCATCTGAACTTAGTTATGGTTGTTTGGACAACAGATAAAATGGAGTTTCTTGGACACTGTATTTTTCCAGGCAAGTGTTTTCTCTTTTTTCATACCTTCCACTGCTTATCAGCTCCACTTTTTTTTCTGATAGATTCGATTCGTATTTGGGGAACTGCCTTTGCAGTTGAATTGAATTCTTTACAAAGCCCCATGAAAAATGTACTAGTGGATAGCTAGATTTGGGGGATATCTGTATTTTGCTCACAATAAAGTTCTGTGTTTTCTCTCTAAAATGTTCATGGGCTTATTGAGTGCCACAGCCTTGAAGGACCAGCCACATGCAGGTCCTTTGCTGGACAAATCTGTGCTTCAAGATGACACTTCGAGGAGGTCAGCTTCTCTCATGACAGAAGACCAGTCAAGACTGGGGCAAAATCTAATGGAAGAAAATATGGCTTTTTTTGGAAAATGTTCATGTGTTGTCCCTTGGGATAAAAATTTTGACTGTTCAGACCATTTAGATTTAGACTCTTGGAATTCTTACTCATGTAAAGCTTCTAACATCACATCATTCAGATGTTATAACTCTACTGCTGTTAACCAGCTGGAAAACCTAACCTGTGGAATGGAGGATATCTGTATCCTTGAATCACAGCAGTGACTGCGGTGGCATCTGAGATAGCTGCATAGTCCTGAAGCTGCAGTGCCTTTTGACACCTGCATGCAAGAAGCAAAAATAGTCCTCATGTGTCTAGCAGATCCCTCACTGCCTGCTTACCCTTTTCCTCTTTTGTTTCAAGTAAGCAAAACTACTTGGGGCAGCCCTTCTGTTTGCCTCACTTGACCAGGTTTGTGCATGGTTCCTGTGTTGATGCTCTGTGCCACAACTCAGCAGCAGTACCTAGTAATTGTGGTTTCAGTACAAAAGGTGCACCTGCTAGCACAGGACATGGCCATCATTTATCAGCCATGCCACAATGGCACACTTCTTTAATATTCTCTCCAGAAGAGGTAATAATGTACTTATTTGGGAAAAAAGCCATAATCTAAATCTCTAGAACTAACTAATTCAGTGTAGTAGATCATACAGACACGCTTCGAAAGTCCTTAAACATTACTTTTGTGGGAATTGACTGGGGGATTCGTCTTGTACTGGCACCTTGACTAGGTATAGGTTTTTTTCCATTAAAAAAATTTGACTGCGTGTCCTGTCAGAACTGGGATTAGATTGCAAGTAAGAAAATTCCCAAGGTTTAGGATTAAACCTCATGGGAAGTCAATGGTGCTACAAACTTAAATAATTTCTGAGGAAAAACCGTAAATCTCATATAAATGCCCTTGAAGCCCACGAATTCAAAGTGACTTTGTGTGAAACCATTTCATCCTTCAGGCATTCTTGGCTGCCCAATTTGTGCTCAGTCTGCCTCTTCCCCAATGCAAAGGCAGTCCCCATGTGCCTGACAGGAGCTGGGGGGTGGCTGTGGAGGGGGCTGCATCTTGACACTGCACTGTGGGAGCCACCCCAGCTCTGCTGCTGAGGGCAGTGTTGGCTCATGGCGCGTGCTGTCTTCTTGGAGAGCTCCTTCTCCCAGCACATAAACAATTTTGTTTTTGTTTAAAGACTTTCCCACACGAGTTCCTGCCAAGTTCAGAGGACTGCTCTTTGAGACTGATCTTGAATTTTTTGGAAAGGAGATGAGATTATATAATAAATTCAGTCAGTCTCAGTGAGGCAGTTGGGAGATGCTGTTTGAGACTATAACATAACAGCAAATGGAATTAAGAAAAACTAAAGAATCCATAGTGTAAGTGGGGAAGGAACTCAATTTTCAATTTAGTAAGTCAGGAAGTTTAGGAAGCAGATTCACAGACAAATCATCTATGCACTACAGGGTGGTTGAAACATTCTCAAAAGAGTAAACCTGAATAGATTAATTTCTCTTAGAATGAACAGCATGTCTTTTTTTAATGCATGACTTGTTGTACACCTTGTTGTGTACCAATGGACTCAGGGATCTTAGAGGTCTTTTCAGCCTAAAGAACTCTATGATACAGTGGTTTTCAAGAAACAGTCAACTGGTGATTTGAAGAATTATCACTGGTCCTACTGCTGTGACAATATTGAAATTCTTGTTGTTTGCCAAGTGTCTATGGATACTGATACTTTTTGTCCAGCTCAGGTCTTGCTCTTCTAAATAATTAAACACCCAAATGCAACAGTTAGAAATAATAATGCAGGAGAAAGATGCCTTCTTGAATTTTAACTCAGTAACCCAGCATTTCCAGAGAAACTGAAATTTAAAAGCACTTAAGTGCACTTTAAGTGCAGCCCAAGAATTGGTCTGGCACTGGGACTGCAGGAAAGCAGGCAGGCTGCATGCTGGAGGTGCTGAACACCCACCGTGGCTTCTCTCTGTGTTTCTGGTGGAATTGATGCAGTTGGCCAAACTAGCGTTTTCTCATGGAAATGCTGCTGGCAGTGAGACTGAAATGGGAGGCAGAGCTGTCGGAGCAGCATCCCTGAGAGAGAGGGAACTGCTCATGTACTCATCATCTCTAATCCTCCTGAGTAATGTCTCTTGTGGTCAGTGAGGGCAGGTATTACTCTGCAGTGGGAGAAACTATGACAAAATGCACAGACAGCACCAAACCTGCAACAGGGCTTGGGTATCCTCCTGTCTCCTTTTATTGTATATCCTCCTTATCCTTTTATGCTGCCTCAGTGTTTCTCCCATAGCCAGCTCATCTTCTCATCTGCAAAGAACACAGAGAATTAGTAAAGCATCTGTAAAGTGGTGTGAGAGGGTTTCAGTCTTAGGAATTAGTCCTCTATAAATAAATATAATAAAAATATAATTATCATTATGGTACCATTTAAAATGTCCATAGGAAAAGAAATTAATCTTATGTTTTGAGAATTGAATAAACTCTATTTGTGTACTGAATAAGGAAATACATCAGTTTTACTGTTGTCTCATAGTTAATTATTTCTTAAAATAGAACTTGATTCTGTCCACAGAAACTGTAGAGACTCGTGGGAGCTGAAAAATCTTGAAAAACCCCAATTAATAGACCATATAACAGAAGCGTAGTTCAAGATTTTTGAGAGATTATTTCAACTTTTATATTCCTTCCACATAACCAAGGTTGTTTTCTTTGATGTAAGGTCTTTAATTCACACTGCTAGACCAGGCTACAAACTGTTTAGAGCATGTTTCTTTAATTATTTAACTTTTTTGCTATTACATTATAGTTTTTCCATATAGACCTAAAAAAAAAAAAAAAAAGCTACTGTATTCTGAAAGAGAAAACTGAAGAACCTGTTTATTATCATAGAATTATAGAATCATAAAATGTGATAAGCTGGAAGGGACCCATCAGGATTATTGAGTCCAACTCCTGTCCTTGCACAGGACACCCCAAAAATCTCACTATGTGCCTGAGAGTGTTGTCCAAATGCTTCTTGAACTCTGTCAGGCTTAGTGCTGTGACCACTTCTCTGGGGAGCCTGGTCAGTGCTCAACCACCCTCTGGGTGAAGAACCTTTTCCTGATACCCAACCTAAACCTCCCCTGGCACAGCTTCAGGCTGTTTCCTCAAGTTCTGTCACTGGTCATGAGAGTGAAGAGATTGGTACCTGCCCCTCTGCTTACCCTTATGAGGATGTTAAAAACCACAAGGAGGTCTCCCCTTGGTACATGAAAGGCCCTTTTACTACTGTTTCCCTTAGCTGAAGAAGTGGTTTGGCCTGAATGTGACAGTGACACCTGCACTTTTTTCCTACAAAGAAAACTAACCAACCAACCAACCAAAAAACCCCAAAAACCCCAAAAAACCATTTAGGTGTAAGGTGGATGGAAAGGTGTTTGGTGTTTTCTGGCCACCACATGTACTAATAACAATGAGATGACCGGAGAGGCAGGAAGGGACCAGGAAGGGCAAGGAAGGCAATCCAGCTAAGAGGAAGATGCCAATAGCCATACCATCCCTGTAGCAAACTGTGTCTCCTCAGACCTTCTTCCCCCCAGGGTCATGCTGGGTCTCACCTCTTTCACAGCTAAATATCCCAACTTCAGAGCATGCCAGAGCATTCTGATATCTCATGACTTACTAGAGCATAAAGAAGCTTTACATTTTTTTTCAAGCCTCTGCAGTCCCATCTGTAGGCCAGGAGATTTCAGCCACTCCACCTGCCTCTCCTGCTTCACCACTGGGCTACTGAGGAAATGGGGTTTGCTGCCCAGGCTGAGGGCAAGGCAGAAGCTGTGATTCCCTGTGGATGCTGATGCGGGATGTGTCCAAGTCCTTGTGCTCTTAGCAATCTTCATCCCCTTGCCTACAGGCCACCTGCCACCAGGCCTAGACACACCATTCCTCAGGTAGTCACACCTCACATCTGAAAAGTGAGAAAAAAAACTCCTGGGAAACCTCAGAGGGTTTATACACTTACATCCCTCAGAATGTGGGGTTGATTACTCAGGAGGTGATTTCTACTTTTTTTCTGAGTCAGTACTGAACACGTAACTGGTCTGGCACATCACTCAGAGGGACGGTGGTGCTCTGGTGCTGCCTTTTGCAAGAGCCTTAAGTCAGACCTGCATTTTTTCAGGCCAAACCAGTCTGGTCCTGAGAAATGTACTGAGCAGCAAATTCAGCCAGCCATGCTTATCTCCCACAGTTTCTCCTGGTTGTGCTTGGTGGTGTCACCAAGCATTTAAACAGGGGCTACAGAGTTAATTTGGGAGGCCAATACCCCTGTGATATGTAGTCCAGAGTTACCTCAATGGATGTTTTTGAGCTGACTTAAATCAGTCATCTTCTGTGAGACTCTTAGGTAGGGACTCATACCAAATGAAAGCAATGTGAAAATGAGGTTTAGTTTTAGGGGGAATGTGTGCTGTTCTGTTAAAAACTGAGGAACAGGTTCTGCTCTGTCACTATATAGAGGAGGAGGAAAATACTTTCTCTAGTTATTAGTTATGATTTATACCTAATGACCAAGGCAGGTAGCCCTGTGATTACGCCCTTTTGTAATCACACACTTCTGCATCCTTCAGATGCATTTATTTATCTGGTGGCTGCTAAAAATGCATAGAAAATCTGAAAAGCAATAGAGGCAGTGAACGCCTTTCTGCTTTTGCCCTTTTTTGTGTGGATAGAGAAAGTATTTTAGAGCATTTTAGAGTTTCCCAAATTGCAAACCAATCTGGTCCAGTTGTAAAAATTTACAGCATTACGCATTGATCCCTGGAATCAGAACTAATGAAAATTCACACATTAATATGATCATATACAGCCCCAATTAATAAAACTGTTGCTTTTTTTTTAGAATGGTTGCTCCAAGAACACAAAACCTTTATGTTCATGCCCCAGTTTTCCTCTGGACCCTGTACGACAGTAATGTTCAGAAGAGGCATTTTAAGATTGTTCCTGTTTCCTGAACAGCACTCTGTGCTGCAGACACCCACAGACAGGACCAGACCATACTGCAGTGTCATGAAAAGGCACTTCCAGAGGAATTTACATCCTCACACTTTCAGCTGCCCCTAGAATTTGTCAGCTAACAGATCACCACTTCCTGCTACTGTTTCTGGAAGTCTTGATCTTTTGATCATGCCATCATGTTCCTGAAATGTGCAGGAGAATGGAGGCTCTGCATGCCTGTTCCGTTTGATGAGCACAACAGTCCTGAAGCAATCCAAAACATCCATCATTTTTGGCCTGCTCACAGTGAAACAGGATTTTTGTTTAATCATTTCTTGTACCAGATATCAGAACGCCAGGTTTACCTCTGAAAGCCGAGCAATTTATCTCAGAAGTGCTATGATGGAAGTCAAAGGAGTTGATTCTCCTGTTCCACTGACATCCTGGTTCCCAAGGGTCTACTGAAAGACATGGAGTTACTTGTGATCACTAGGAACAAAAAATGAGGGATGCACTTTTGCTCTGACTAGAAGCTATTAGTTAAGCAAAACTGGAACTACACTTAGTCGAGTAACAGTGCCACAGCTGGGTGTCTTACACAGGAACTTAGTTCTGAGAAAAAAAGATTTAGGTAGCAGCAAGTATTCGTTGATTAATATGTTGATTGATTGATTGATTGATTGATTAGAAAATTGATTTGAGAGCAGCCCTGGGGATATTGGTGGATGAAAAACTGGACACGAGCCAGAAATATGCACTCAGAACCCAGAAGGGCAACCACATCCTGGGCTGCACAAAAGCAGCGTGGCCAGCAGGTCGAGGAAGGTGATTTTGGCCCTCTGCTCTGCTCTTGGTGAGATCCCTCCTGGAGTGCTGCATCCAGCTCTGGGGTTTCTGATACAGGAAAGACATTGACCTTCTGAGTGGGTCCAGAGGAGGACAATGAAAATGATCAGAGGGAGGGAGCACTTCTCCTGTGAAGAGAGGCCAAGAGAGTTGGGTTGTTCACCTGGAGAGGAGAAGGCTTTGGCAAGACTTTAGAGCAGCCCTTCTGTACTTAAAGGGGGTTTATAAGAAGGACTGGGTTTATAAGAAAGATGGGGACAAACTATTTATCAGGGCCTTTAGTAATAGGACAAGGGGCGACAGTTTTAAACTGAAAGATGGTAGGTTTAGATTAGATATGAGGAAGAGATTTTTTTATAATGAGGGTGTTGAGACACTGGAACTTGTCTTCCAGAGAATTTGTCGATGTCCCATCACCATTCAAAGTCAGGTTGAATGGGGCTTTGAGCAACTGGATCCAGTGAAAGATGATCCTGGCCCATGGCAGAGGAGCTGGACTAGATAATATCTGAAGGTCCCTCTCAACCCAAGCTGTTTGTGGTTCCATGATGTGAAGAATCCTGTTTCCTCAGCTCTGGATTGCTCACTTGTTGGAGATATAGTTCACGGCTCCATGGGCCAGAGAAGCGGGTGTTACAGATATGGTTGCTGAAGAGCTCCCCAGATGATTCTCTGAGTTCTTGAAATATTGAGAAGAGTCAAGATTGAAAAGAAAAACTTGTTCTTCTTGAAGAGTTCTATAGTTCTTGTGAATTGCCAAGAAAAGAGGGAAAACTTGCCAATGCAATAAATGTCTTTCTAATATGTTGTGACCCAGACTGTGCTCTTGCATCACAATCCCTGTAAAAGCATAAAAATCTGCAATTCCTTCTAAAACATACCACTGCCACAGTGTTGTCAATCATATTTCTCCTCAGCAACAGGCTTAATATAAAAAGAATTGCTAGGGGAGCCTGAAGATGAAGTGAAAGGCAGAGAAGTTCTCTTATTTTGTTTGAATTAGGATTATTGTAGTTTGACAGCTGGAGCTTTTTGGATTAGGAACAGAAAATACAATTTTGTATATCAGGACATATTTCTGGTTTTTGCATCAGTACCTGGGTATTTTCAGTATGGTTTCCTAGACTTTTTCATATGCAGTATGACTTTTTATTTGGTTTTCTCTCTAATTCCCACTGAACGGAAGTTTTTCACATGCTGCTGCCCCTTCTCCACTCCACCCCTCCAGTTCATGAGCAAGTTTACTGAATTCCCCAGCAGCTCATGTTTATTTTCTTATCTTAAGTTAGAGTGCAAAATTAAAACACTTGATTTGTCCTTGGCAAGTTTGAATGCATATTATTTATATAGCACTGTAGGGGTCTGTAGCTCTTTGTGAACAAAGAGAAACTGAAATACCATGGAGTGGGGCACTGCACTGCCAGACCTTACAGACATTCAGACTGGGCGCGATGGAGCACATGGAGCCATTCCTTGTTGAGCTAACATCATCGGATGCTTCGTGGATGCACGTCCTGCTGCTCACACCTGGTGTGTCCAGCCAGGACATTTCACTGGAAAAACATTAGAGCCATTGTGCTGTGTGGACAAGGCCCCTGGGGACACTTCCACAGAGCACCTCAGTGCCAGGTGTATTTCTGGCACCAGCTCACACAAATGTCGCCGGCCAAGTTTTACAACATGTCAACTGGCTATGGCTAGTGGTCAGCTTACAGTGTCATTGACCTCCAGGTGGAAAAAAATGCCTTTATTCACCTTTGCAGGATGTTTTTTGCAGCCTCCATGGAACTTCACGTAGCACTACCTGTATTTAGAGCTGAGACAAATAGCACTGGGGTAGTGCACCCCACAATGATTCATCATGATCATCATAAAGCTGCAATATGTTATTTAAAATGCTGTTAAATATTTTTAAATCTTCCATATAGTCTAGTTATTTGTTGAAATATAAATCAATTAGAAAAATTCTTTATCTATACAACAGTAACTAATTTTAACATTAAATTTCAGCTAAAAGCACATATTCAGCAGGCTGTCTCCTAGTCTGTTAACAGAGAAAAAATTTCTTGTCACTGTTGAATTTGAGGTGGGAATGGTATAATAAACTGTAAATTTTAAGAAACTGAGTAGTAGTAAGTAAAACTTGAACATTTCCCCATTTCTTTATGCACAACTCCCTAGAGTATGTACACATATACTTGTGAATGTCTCAATACAAAGTATTTCTCATAAAAATAGTCAGTACCCAGCCTTTTGTCAAGTGTTACCCCTTCATCAATGCCTGCCGCTTCCTGAAAAATAAGCACCATTTCCAAAGAATCAAGTCTAGATCAAGATAGAGTAATTTTGTGAAGATGGGGGAAAACTCAGGCATTTTAAAACTGAAGTACTACCGTGAATGAAATTCTTTTCCATTTTTCGTCCTTTGCCATAATATCAGATGAGGATTATATTTATGAACAAGTAATTTACCATCAGTTGTTGCAGTTTGCCCTGTAGTTCTATGCCATAAACTTTAGCACGTCCAAAATCAGATTGTTCCAGTTTCAAACCTATCATAAAAGCATTAAAACTGTTTTGCCTGAGACATGGAAGAAGTATTCAGTCACTTAAACATCTCTCCATTCCCCTGAAACATTTAAAAGTGCAAGTGGGAGGTGCTCACCTAAATATACAAAAGCAGAGTCCAATAGCTGGAAAAGGTCTGAAAATCCTTTCAACTGCAGGTTATAAAGATGGTTATCTCTGGGACAACATTCCTCATCTTTTCCATACGTTCAGAATAAACTGTTTTCTGTGATTCTGAAGTTCTTTTGGCAGGAGAGGAAAAGTGTTGAAATACTATGTTTCACAATTTTCCAGACCAAATAGTAACTTATCTAAACGATACATTACTGCATTTTGCAGCACATAAGCTCACCAGCTCTCTGCAGGTCGATAATCCTTTTCATTTTTCATTGCTTGATAGCTAGAGAGGTATCTCGCAGAGTTATCATAAGCATTATCAGTGCAAAGAGTGATACAAAGCCAAGGACCTTTGTGATCACAGCATGTTTGCTGCTTGTATGGGATATTTCAATGCAGTCTCAGTGCCTCATTGAAAGCAGTCCAGCAGACGACAGATTATTTCCCCTCTCTGTTTAGTGAGAAATAGCTATTTGAAACATTTTGATGTTACAATGGCAGAGTCATTGGCCACAAACTAAAATCTGTTCTCTTTATCAAAGATTTAATTTTCGTATTACTTGAAATATGCAGTACAATTGGCAGCATTTGGTATTGGCAACACACAGAAGCTTTTGTCCTACAAAGGTATGTGATTTTAGCTCTGAGTGAATCTTGGGAAATCTCATAATCTCGTCTTCACCATTTCTTTGCACACAAGTCTTACAGCATATACGCAAATGTTCATGAAACAGTCAGTACAAAATATTCCTCAAAAGAATAAACTGTTCACAATCAATTCACCTCCTGAAGTGAGCATGGTATAATTTTAGTATAAATTTCTTGCTTCCTCAGCAGGGATCCTCTTGTTTTCTGTGATTTCATGTGTTTTAACAATGAAAAGCATTTCAAGAGTTTTGTGCTTAGAAGCTGTGTTAGATCTTTTTTATGATTCACACTCTTCACACGCTGTCTTGCCCTGAGCAATTCAGAAACTTCTGCATAAGTGACCATGAGCTGTCTGACACTTACTGCCTTCTTTCCTTCTGTCTGCTCCAAACAAGATCATTTCTACACTTACTTGGTAAAGCTGACAGCCCTATTTTTTAATCTTTTCTTTGAGGGATGGGTTTTCTTGACATTTTAATGGAAGAGCATCAGTTTAGTTGTTGTCACAGCTCTGATCCATGGAGGGGTGTAATTTGAGCAAATAAAAGTATGTAAGTAAACTTATGCTAGCCTTTAAATCACAATGAATTTCTCAGTTTGAAAACCTTGGGTACTAGGCTGACTGATCCCACAGGCTGCATACAGTACAGGCAGTATTTGGTCCATGACATATACTGAAAATAAAATCACTATACACACCAAAATATTTTCCCCATCTAGATTCACTGTAGTAGCAGCTTTTTGGCAGGTAGATGACTTTGGAAATTATTTTTATGCCTCTTCTTGCTTTTCAACCACAATGGAAATGATGTTTTTGCAAACTTTTAAACAAAATTTAGGACCCTTTGTCATTAAAAGCGTTGCACAAGTGTACTATATTATTTAAGATCAGAAATGCAAGATTTCATCTGAAAAAGAACGTGTGGAAAGATCTGGGGAGGTTCCCACAATGGGATCTTAATTTATGAGGGACTCATCAGAGGACCTGTCTCTAAGTGGGGTGCCGGTGGAAGAGGTTATGGGCTCCATATGCACAATGAACAATGCCAAGTCATCAGGACCAGATGGTATTTACCCAACAGCTGTGGAGGAATCCAAGGATCAAATGACTGAACTGCAGTGTTTAAATGCACACTGAAAGCTAGGGTGGTAGCTGAAGACTGGTGGTTGGCAAACTAACACCGAATTTTTAATTGTGTTAACTATAAAAGAACTTTGTTCAAGGGAATTTCCAGGGAACTACAGGCCAGTGATCCTGATGTCTATGCTTGGGCAAGGTAGTAGAAACAATAATGAGGGCCATTAATTGATAAATATGTATAAATATGCTTTACTGTACAAAAGCCAACATGATGTCTGTAAAATTCTATTAAAATCTTATTTATGAAATGTTATTTCTCTGAAGGACTGAGCAAACATGTAGGGATATTCCATTGATTCAGTCTATTGAATTCTTAAAAATCTTCTGCAAGACTACAGAAGTCACTCCTAGAGAAATCGAAAAAACATGAGATAGAAGGTCCTTGTATGCATAAATAATTGCTCAGAAGATAGGAAGGAAAGAGTAGAAAACAGAGTCTATTTTCATGGCAGGATGTTATCAGTAGAGTTCCAGAAGATCTGTGCTAAAACCCTGGATCAAAGTATTTATATGGGATGTGTAAAAGAGTTTAATAGTGAGATAACACTGGGGATGTTTTTAGATTATTCAGGACAGCAAGACAATGGCTGGCTGTGAACAATTGCAGAGGGTTTTACAAGACTAAGTGGCCAAATGGTAAAATGGTAGATGAAGCTCCATGTAAATAAACATCAGGTGATGCATATGGGAGAAAGTTATCTGGAAATTAATTGCAAAATGCCAAGGACCAGGTTGTTATCACTTGTGAACAACATCCTGGGGCTATAACAGCTGCATGAAATAGTCAACCCTGTGCTCAGTGGCACTCAACAAAGCAAATCAGATGTTAAGGAGTATTAGAAAAAATATACAGAACAAAACAGTGACTACCATGTTGCCACCACTGTATAGATGCAGGGTTTTGTTGCGGTGTACTCTGGCCAGGTTTCGGTTTTTCCTCATGGCCAGGCACTGCTGCCCCCTCGCCCCCCTCCCCGGTATCTGTTTTCTCCGTGCTGGAGGGCTCTGTATTGTGCAATTCTATACAAAGCCCGCCAAATTCAAACCTAGCACTCCTCCCCTATTGGATGTTGTACCTTCCCCCTGCCCCCCATGTCAGTATTTATGTAACTGTAACACGCCGTGCCAGTGGTTTCCCGGTACAACCCCAGTGCCAAATAAACCAGCTGGGAAAGCCCCTCCGCTTGTGTCTCCTTCTTCAGAGCGCCTGTACCATCAGGGGGTTGGGTGAAACCTTGCAGGAGCTTCGCCAGCCCTCCCGTGCCTTCAAAGTAGCCCCGGCAGCCCCTGGAACTGCAGACGGATGCCCAGTGCCCCTACCGACTGCATCACAGCAGGGTTTCCTTGAGCAAGGAGTAGCACACAGGTCTTGAATCCTCGGTCCACCTCTGCAGCAGAAGAGAGGCCCCAGCAAGGGTGGTGAAGGCAGCTGAAGGAGTGGAAGAGGTTTCCACATACATTGTGAGTGTATGAGCAAGGCTTTGCAGCTTGGAAAGGAAACCTCCATGGGACACCTGGAGCCAGAGCCTAAACAGGCCTTGGCAACAGGGCAAGAGGAAACAGAGACAGACTGATTATTGCCCCTCCCAGCTTGAGACCTCGCATCCAACCAATCTACCAAGTACCAGCTTCAAACAAAAGATGTTTTTTAGTATGATGTCTTCCAGTAATTGTATTTCTTAGGCCTAGTCATTGGTCTGAAACTCTGTTATTCTGAAATCCAGTTACTCCAGAACCCAGCACAGCATCTCAGATACAGCTGTGGCACAGTACAGGAATGACACTCAGGTCTCAGCTCCTCCTCTAACAAAAGGCTGTTGAGACTGGATAAAAATTCCCAGTGTGATATTTCCACTTAAAAACTTCTAAGCTTTGACAGAAAGATATGGCTTGAAATGATGCTTCAAAGCAATATCACTTAAGGCCTATATGCAGGAAGCCTTTTCTGTTTACAGAACCACTAGTTAACATTTTCTGATCATGTCATATTTATTAACTAGGGTTACAAATGCAAGAAGCAGAGGCCTGAGATAATTTCACATTTAGTAGATGAAGTATCAGGAAAAATGACATTGTCATATCCTTTTTTTATATATTTCAGATGTGTGAAACCTTTTCTTCCTGACATTGGGTTTAGTATTTACTTAAGATAAGGAGGAATCCTGCAAGGAAAAAAGGTGATTACTTGATTAACAGACTTATTCACTCATTCATTGAATCTTCCACTTCCTTCTGTGATCAGTGAATGAAATAAGGTGTAGCTGAGGCACTCCAAGCCAGCAAGTGAAGAAAAGGTAGGTGAGGGTGTAAAAAGGCCAAAGAGGAGATCTCTTTGAGAAAAAGGCAAGAAATAGCTCAAGGAAAGGAAAACCCTCTAAGAGAACTAGAATAGGAGAGCATGGCAATGGTTTTATTTCTACACAGTATGTTCATCTGGGTCTCAGGTATGATTTATACCAGCACACTGGACTTTAATGTTGCAGCAGTTCTAGTTTCTCTCAATCATTTTTCTTTTTTTCTTTTTCCTTTTTATTCCCCTACCAGAAGCAGACGTGCATTTTCTGTGAAAAAGACTTTATTCTATGCTGTTTAAACAGTTCTTAGCATGGTGTCCCTGACCCCATCACAAGGATGTGCTTTGGCAAATAAAAACCAATAGGAGAGTGGAGTTGGAGATGAAATGCTGAAACTGGGCCTTGATGCTCAGAAAAGATGTTCCTTTGGTATTTGTTTCTGTGTGTTATTATTATTATTCCTTTAAATAAACAAACACATTAGTTCACCTCATTAAAATCAAAGAGAAACATCTGAGAAATGTAGTTCAGCAGCCAAAGTCTCAAAATCCACCTTGAAATCTTATTGGTTATCTTCTTGAGGGCAATGTAAATCTTCCTTTCGTTGGCTCTGAATTTGGCTCTGCTCCTGGAAATCCTTCCTGAGAGGCCTCCACTTGCTATAAATGTTGCAAAAGAAGCCTCACTATTTGCAATGCTGTTCTAATTATTTTTCTGATGAGCCAAGAATTGCCTTGTGGCCATCTTGGGAGAGCCTTGGTTCTGTATTTCCAACGCATCCTTTGGAATAATTCTGGACATCAAGCTCTCGCTGCCAATCAAAACCATGGTGTATCTCAGGGTCAGGCCTTTAGTCTGTCCATGTCCCTGCAAACGCAACTGAAGATTTCCATGTGATAGCTGTGACACAATGCAGCAGATTCCTTGCTGGGAAGGCAACAGGAAAAAGAGATTAAAAAACCAAATAGAAAGGGACATGAAGGGAGGCTTGGCCACTGGAAACCAGGAAGAGTGACTGTATCTTATCTCTTACTTGTGCTCTTCTTCTGGGATCCCACTGTAAAAGGGGTCTATACCCTAATTTTGGAAAGAAAACCCAGTTGTCCTCTGCACTCTTTTCCAAAGAACAACAGAAAGATTCTGGAGGCAATGCAGTGACTTTTTAATATATAACTTTGCTTAGATTAGTGGATGGCCTGGGGTGCTTTTGAGAAAAAAATGCTGTCAGGAAAACACACCAAGGGCTTGGTGTCTCACAGCAGATCAGATCATTTTGCAGTAACAAGGCAGGAAGTTCAAGCTAGGCAGCTACAAGAAGTTATCCAAAAAAAAAAAGAAAAAGAAAAAAAGGAAAAAAAAAAGGCAGCACAGTGGAGCTCAAATACAACTGTTTGTTTTGCTCTGAGGTTTGTGCTGAGCACAATGCAGCTTGCAGACTTTGCAGAGGTGCTCACAGAAAGTAGGTTGATAAATGAATGAATTTCAGGGGGCAGGAAATGCTGATGCTAACTTTACTGGGTGCAGCTATAAGACTGCACTGTAACCTTTGAGCTTCGACTGCAAAGAAATGCTGTGCAGCCCTGTGTGACACTATCACAAAGCTTATGAGCTGGGGGCAAAGAGGAGGGAAGGGGAGAGAAAGGGGGCAAATAACATCATTACTTACTTTGGTTTTAGTTCAACATTTATCTTTAAATTTTTTTTTTCCTCTGAATTAGTTTCAATAAAACGTGCATCGCTCGTGGAGCTCCTTCAATAAAAAAGTCACTGTTTGTTATACGATAACACTGAACAGACTCCAGGCACTCCATTTTCTTATCTTAGATATACAGTGGAGCATAACTCAAGCAAAGGGGAGAAGTTAATGCATCTGTAACACTAGGTAACAGAAGCAACAGTAGCATGTTAGTGTAGTAATAACTCTCACATGTGGAATATCTGAAGATGGGTTTTATTGAATTCAGTTTATTTAACCAGGATAAACCCTTGAGATATGGATCTCATTTACAAGATGGTGTTGGCAAGAAGGCAGATTATTACAAGCACATGTATAAAATAAAAAAGGATAAGTATAAAACAAAAAGTGAAAGACCTGTTTATATTTTTAATTAGGACCCTTTTATCACCAAAAATGTTAAGTGAAAAAGAATATAGATAGAGATATAACTATTGCTGTTGATATTAACAGCAATGATCCTTCCTACTTACATAGCACTTTGTTTTATTCCTGGGTATCTTGACACTGAGAAAAAAATAAAGGTGAAATGTCCTCCCTTGTTGCACATCAAGCCTGGCTAAGCCTGTTTTGTTCAGGGACCTTTCCCAGGTCCCAGTGAAATGGCCTACAAGGACTCAGTAATTGTGTCAGAAGAGGGAAAAGGAGCAAAGCAGACCTGCACAGGGTGGAGAGCCCCACGACTGGGCGTGCTACTGAAATGCAGTCATATCTAGGTAGTGCTGACACGTTAGAGAAAAAGCCAAAGAGAACACAATGTACAGTTGAAACTTCAGGAGAATTAAAGTAGGCCAAGTGTAAGTATTCGAAGTGGAATTTGACCAGGATTACCCTTTTTAATCTTGCTAAAAATACTACATGATCTTTCATGAGCACAGGCGTTCTAGATTCAACTTCAGCATTTCACACAAAAGGCATTAAAACTTACATTTATATGAATGCACTTTTTTAAACAGTTACCTTTCAAGTGACCTCTAAACAGGTACAGACCACATTAAAGTTATATGTGGTATGCTGCCACTTGAGGCTGCAAGGTGATGGAGTGCTTTTCTTTTCATAAGGCAATTTTGCTTGATAATCAAATGCCTCTGGTAGGCAAATAAAAAACCTCTCTCCTCTGTTAGAGGAGTTATTATGTTGTGTTTACAATGTATTCTTTTGGTCTGTAGTTAACATATTTTAAATACTCTTAAAAGTAAATGGCTGCCTTCCAGCCAATGACATTTTTGGGCTATCATGTTGCATATTTCGCTCAGAAGTGTGATGCTGAGTCTGCTGCTCTGCTTTCCCTATCCACTGCAGGTTTCCCCCTCCTTGTGCAGAAAGCTCCAAGCAGCACAGTCCAGCATCATTTTCATCTCTGGGAGTGAAAGAAGACCAGGCTTGTCCAGCCACACTGGGATATGGCAACTGCTGGGATAAATATAACAGGACATGACAATATTATGAAAGAATGTAGGCCAATGAAAAACAAAACAAAGCAAAAAGTCTTTTCTGAATGGGAGCCTCCAAGTTTTTCTGATGAATATTCACCAGAGCAGTAGGATGCTCTTCTGGGGCCTTCATAGCAAAACTGAGCCTTTTAGTTTTGTAAGATAACCACAATGGAAACTACCTGTTGGGTTACCATGGAAAAAGCTTTAGAGGCTACAAGGATTTCATGGGCCATACCTTGATAATCAATTTTATGTAGCAGCAGCAATAGAAGCTCAGCCCCCCAACTTGTCTGTTGGGATTTTCCCTTGTTTTCCCCTGTTTGCAGGAGAGATTTAATTGTGGGTGGTAAATGTAAAGAGTGTGCTGGTTGCCTCCACAGCTGTTCCCTATGGTCTTCATTTTATTTGAGCTTTTCTGTGTGCTTGAACCCTGGAGAGCTCAGGTCTCATGTCATGCCAGTGGTGGAGTGGTTGTGAAGAGCTCCCCATTGCTCCTGGCTCCTCAGCATTTAGAATTTTCTTGCCATTAACTTGCACAGTGTTCCCTCCCAGCCATTGCCTGCAGCCATTGGGTGGCAGAACAAAACGTTGCCTGCGGGTATCTGCTTGAATTAATTTGCTTTGGCTGTATTTGCACCCTTGTGTATTTGTTTACCATTTGAGCAGTGATATTTATTGGCATGAATGCGCTAAGGAAAGCCAAGTCAGGGAGAAATGTCAATATTTGCTCTGAAGAACAACCAGACCCCAATTCAAAAACATATTTGCTAACTCTAAGTACATGGATGTGTCTCACTGACTTTGTTGAATGAAACCTGATGCTGGGAACAGAAGCAGTGCCATGAGCTTTCACTCTCCAATTAAGACAAATTGGTCGCTGCCCAGCCTGAGCTAAGATTGTTTGGGATCTATCTTCACTGTACTGAATCTGAAGGGATAAAACACATGCCAGGGATTTGCACACATTTGGAAAAACATCACCTTATCACGTCTGCACGGAGTAAGAGGCAGTGCAGTTGGTATGAGTAATTGTTGCAGTGTTAAGTCTCTGCAAAGGCTGCAGTGAGAAGAGAGTCCAAAAGGAACAGGACTGTTACGAACATGCTAAAAATAATGCTGGAAAGTCTTGCTTGAGGAGTCATATACTGTACACGGTCTCCACAGGTGTATGGGCTAAACAAACCAGAACTGTCAGGACAAACCCATGGCTTTTATATAATCTGTAGCTTTCTAAACATACCCACTTCACCGAATTTTGGCTGCAGAAGTGATGGGGGCTTTGCAGACCTTGCTATAAGTAGATTGTGTGTTTTTTCTGATACTTACCATGTGAATTTTAACATCTATGGAGAAACACACTTGACTGAGGCTCCTGTCCTGTTAGAACATCTCCAAGGAAATAATATGAGGCTCGAGGCTGAGACAATCATGTCAAATTAAGCCATAATAATAAAGACTTAGTACAGGAGTACCAAAATTTCCTATACTAATGTTGCCTAACTTTTCCCATTATAAAAAATTCCAATTTTTTTTTTTTTCAGAGATTTGACAAGGGTCAGATTTGCAGTTAGGAAGGAGCTGCTTGATGTCTCTGAAAAAATAATAAATTTGTTCAGAGTTGCCTGGGCCCTGTAATGAAAAAACCCAAACTCATTCCTTATATTTTATTATAACCTGTAGAACTTGTTGGAAGTTTCTGAGCACGTGCTATCAGCTGAGCATACCCCAATCCCTTCAAGGGCTCTGACCAAGGGAGTGGTTGTCCAGGTGCCTTTATCATGGACAAATCCTGAAGAAACTGGATAGGGAGACTGATATGTCTGCCCCCAGAAACCCTATGTGATTTTCTAAGTGTCATGAACCAGGGCCCAGGTGGTACCTTGAGTTATTCATGGAGGCTGAGAAGTGCTTCATCTAACCCATTGACATCCCGTGCTGAACTCAGCCTGAACTACAGACTATCCCTAAATTCTGCCTCTGGCAAGATTTTACAGGCATGTTGCTGGAACCAGGCACTGCACCTCGAGAGTGGCTGCAGTGAATTCACACCACGGTTTGGTTACATGGAGCCCCACTCCTGCAGAGGCTGCTTCACGGAGGACAACCTGCCCAAAGGCAGTTCACTTCTTGCTTTGGACACGGCCAAGTCATCTCCTGCATCTTGATTTTCAGCTGAGAAGTGACTTGCTTGCTGTTTCATGAAATACAACATCCCCCTTTCTCTTCTCCCCCTACTCCTGAGCATGTAGCATTGAATATGGCCAAGTTCAACAAATTAGCAGCCAGAAATTTTAATCAGATATTTAATCTTTCAACCATGTAAGTGAGATTTTGTGTTTACAGTGGCAGTAGGCCAGCTCAGTCTCGGAGAAAAAGATTGCTAGTAGTGTCCTTGAAGCTGGGGAGCCAGAGAGCAGTGACTCCACTGAGCAGGTCTGTCTGACCTGTGGCTGGAAGGCAGCTGTAATCACCATATCAGTACCTACAGCACTGTGTGCTAACCAAGCATTGGAGAGCCAAGGAAGTTCTTATTGTCTTTGGAATATTGCTGCTCTGTGCATTTAAAATTATTTAGTACAGTAAAGAAAAGAACTAAGCTTTGGTGACAGGAGGCCACAGCAGATGAAATTCTAACACACTATGCTCCTGAATTTGCCAAATCCTGGGGTAATGGGAAGCATCTTCCCAGATCAAATGCCAGTAGTGAAGTTAATGAATCTTCCTGTTTCAGAAGTTTCTTTCTTCATACAGATGCCTTGCACAGATTCATGCTTGTGTAGCCATATGCATGTTTTTCATTCCTGTTTGCAAGGATCTCATCTGTTGCCCAAAGCAGTACATGAACAAGATGGTTCTCGTAATGTTATTCCTGAAAAGTGTGTTGCAAAGTAGAATATGTGAAGCACTTTTCAGTCATACTGGGTGATCACCTTTATGCCTGGAAGCTAGAGGTCCAGTATTCTGACAACGATTTTGCTGTGTATAGTCATTGAAGGTTTATATTCAAAATATTCTTATGTTATGCCCAAGGGCTGAATGCTTTAAAAGTCTGGGAGGATTTGGTTGTCTGGGTGGGCTGGCATAGTATAATTTTCTGATTTGCCCTAATTACAAACCTGAACTCTCTGGAGCTCCTAAGAAATGCCAGATTAGGACAGGAATCTTGACTTCACCATTCAGACTTCTCATGTAGAAATGTGAAACCCTGTGGGGAAAAAAATCTTATTTCCTCAGTGCAGATGTGTCTGCAATCAGTGATTCGTGTCAGTCCATCAGTATTCCCACTGGTGAAATAGCAGTTTGGGAGACATTATAGTTCTCTACAAGGAGCCTAAAATTTATTTACCTTGGCTATTTGCTGGGCAATTTTCTGGTAGCCATATGAGAAGTGGATATTAGGAGATAAGTTTGGATTGTTTATACTTCTTTAGAGTCTGAAGAGGTTATACCACTATGTACCAGGGTCAAGTTTTTAGTTCCTTGTAGAACTCTCTGATTCTTCACTGGAGATGCAGACAAATTCTGCCTGAGATAGGGACAGTATTCAGGAAGGGTGTGTATATAGCTCCTATCTTACAGATTGACACAACCGTTGTTATTTCTAAGTAAAACATACCACTTTATGGTCTTTTAAATGTAAATGCTTCCTATGACTTTGATTGTTACAGTTTAATTGCAGTTGTTGTTCACATAACTTGTTCAATATGATTAATGTCATAACAAGTCTGCGGACATTCCTCAGTTTTTTACCTTGACAGTGGAACAACACTGGTGACAAAGTGCAGGTTAGGGCATAATGGATCTCTCTTTTTTTAAAGGAATTACCTGGGAGTGCTTACGAAGATTTCAGTGTTGGCATTCACTTACAGGATAATTTGGTTCATCTTTATTTCCAACAGGATAATTCAATTTCCCTGTAGAACTGTGAGATATGTTGCTTCTGAAACAAGATGTGTTAGCACATCTACTCTCTATAAAAAACTAACCACCCAATGGGGAGAAGGAAGTGCAGAGCATATATTGACTATAGGCGTACTTTATATGAGAATAGATGCCCTTTTGTTCAGGCCAGATGGGAAGGTGAAATATGGCCTGTACTTTTATATCTGGTAGGAATATTAATAAGTGTGAGAGACGGCACAATTTGGATTGAGGCCAGGACACTGAGGTGAAGCCACTTCAGTGGCATTGACAGACGATCTTTCCTTGTCAGTAGATAGAAAACAGCCATCCGTTTTCATCCTCCTGGATCTTTCCTCAACATTTTACACTCTTGACCTGAAGATACTCCTGTTTCACTTCAGAGTGTTAACAGGGGGATGGGGTAATGTAATAAATGGCCAGGTCCCTCTTGAAGGGATGCCAGTGACTGCTAGATGTAGAAAGCTATGTTTCTGCTGTTGGAAGACAGCAGCACTTACCAAGTCCCCCAAGGACCAATTCTCTCTCCTCTGCTATTCAATATCTTCCTGCCAGTTGGATGATGTGCCCTCTTGGAACAGCCAGATAGTTCTGATCCACCTTCTTGTTCTACAGCCCTACTGTTTGGTTAATGTGACCAAGGGGACTTTATCTAGATGAGAGCAATACACAGATTAGAGCTATTGGCTGAAAGCTAAAGCCTGTCATGATCCAGAAGATACTGACACAGGAAAGGTTTTTTGAAGAGCTGGCATGAGATGTTGTTGTGGTTTGACCCTGGCTAAGTGCCAGGCACCCACAGCAGCCATTCACTCGTTCCCTCCCCTGCCACAGCTGGGCAGAGGAGGGAAGGAAAGGGGGGAAAAAAACCCAGGGAATTAACCCAAAGGTCCATGAGTTGAGATAAGGAACTGTGAGAAAAACACTCCAAGGACAAAATCAGGCTCAACTTAAGTTGCAAAGTGAAATTTATTACTACCAGAGTTAGAAGGAGGATATGAGAAGTAAAATTAAACCTTTAAAAGACACCGTTCTTTTCACTCCCCACCCCTCCCTCCCACCAACAGTGCAAGGGGGGCAGAGTGTGTGGGGGTTTCAGGTCAGTCCATTTCCAGGATCTTCTTCCCCTGCTTAGGGAGGGGAGTTTTTTCCTCTGCATTTGCCATGGGATCCC